>JBBPJT010000009.1:0-121929 GCA_038088895.1 Xerocomus potaroensis | reverse complement strand
CAGAGCAACAGCGCACGGGTCGCGATTGACCAAAAGAGGAGGAATAAAAAAATAAAATCACAAACGTCGTCTCACCATGCATCGGGCTGGCAGTCCGTACGTGCGTTTCAAGCCATCCCGACGACCCCGGACCCACGGGTCGTTGTCGTGGCTATGTACCTCACTATGGAACGTTACGGACCGTTGGTGGGTACAGTCACCGCCTTGGCACCGTTCAGTCCCGCCGGGCCACAGAGAGGCACGAACGTGATTCAGGGCACCCTCCCTTCCAAACAATCCGACGGGCTGTTGGTCGACACACGCTCGGCCAGATGTTTTTGTGCAGCAACAGTCGTTTGCGGGACGCGACCCGCGTTCGGATATGTATATCGATACCCAAGCCGACACGATCCTTGCCTCTTTGACTGTCTTTCCCATGCCTGCCCTTTTCTTGCAGGCCCGAAGCTCCACCTAGAGGCCACGATACGGCAGCGGTTTCACAAGTCGAACCCGATGTATTCGTAAAAGGCCGCCGGAAAATGAAGCCATCAAGGTATCACACATGATCCGAGCGCAAAGGACAGCAGGAACAATACCCGAGACGGTACTTGGTGCCTCATCTGTAGCGAGCATCAACAGCGTGATGCATCTCAATGCCTGTCTGGGAGGGTCACTTATCTCAGTAGTGGTCGGAGATTCCAGGATGGAAGGAATGTATTTGAATATTTGCTCCAAGCCGTGTACATCAGTCTGTCCGTAACGCCATCATTGATGAGGATCGATTTCGGTCGTCCGGTCCAACACCAATTCAGACGTGGTTGACAACACATCACAGCTGCCCCTGCGGTCCTAATCGCTCAGGATAGCCTGTACTACATTCGACACTTTAAGTTGCCTTAAATCCGTATAAGTCTACCCATCGGCCATCAGTTGTTCATGTCACATCATGTGTAGACAAACACACGGACCTGACCACAGCCCACAAAAATGATAGGCTGCCCCGTGACATAGGTCATGGAGAGCGCAGCACCGACCTAGACACAGACATCAGTGGCAGTCCGTATGCATGTCATGTGCCCGTACCTTATCATCGACAGTGTCCCACTTGGTAATCAACGTACCGTCAATACCCCTACTTTTGCCCGTGGAAGCGGCCGAGAAATCGCGTAGTGCGCGGTCGAATTTAGTCAACTGGTCGACGGCTTCGTTACCCACCAAGGCTTCTCCGACGAATATGATCTTGTCTGGATTGTTGACGGAGACGAGCTGGGATGCGTTGGCGTGATGCAAACGGCAGAGAAAGAAGTTAGGGTTACCTTGGCTAAAGCCCTCATTAGTGGCTGCATGTATGACAGATCTAAGCGCTATGAATCGAGAGACACGCATGAGCATACCTCATTATCTTGCATACGACCAGCTGTGTCAATGAGCACTACATCGAAATTATTGTCTTTTGCTGCACTGTGGATGAGCCTACGGGAAGCCCGGTAGAAAAAAAAAAGGCAGACCATGACTGATCGCTTCCTTTGCGATCCCAGCAGCATCTTTCCCATACCCCTTCTCATAAAGTTCCACGCAGCCTTTGCTATTAGTAGCACCGTCGACTCCTAGCATGCTCAGGTTGCGTACATGAACTCGGAGTTGTTCGACGGCGCCACTCCTGCAAACAACAGGGTTCGGACGGAAAACCAACGAACAAGCGATGACGCATGTACTCGCCGAAAAGTGTCACAAGCAGCAATCAAGACGCGCAAGCCGTTTTGAATCAGCCAGAAACAAACTTTGGATAGATTGGTGCTCTTCCCGACACCGTTCACACCCACAAATACAATGCTGTACGGAAGTCGTTGCTGAGAGGAGGTGATGGGCGATGTGAGCTTTGTCCGTACGGACAACAATAGATCGGTAGAGGTCTTGGGTGTAAGAATTCTTGTCAACGAAGCTGACAGTGCCGTGCGGACAGCATTGTTTGTTGCTAGAGACAGATTCAGTATAAAGATGCTCAATACGCCAGAATACACATACTTTGAAAGCTGCCGACCTTTTGGCCGATGAGATTCTCGCCGACACCCTCACAGACCTTGTCCGCGATTTCTTTCGCGACATTCTTTTTCATAAGATGCTGCTTCATACCTTCCAAAACTGGCATCAGGTCCTGCTCGCTCAACACCTTCGAGCCTGTCAGACGTGCAAAGAGGGAACCTAATGCACCCAGAGAGCTCGCTGACTGTTTCGATGGGTCAGACCGCAGTGCACGGGCAATCGCATCATTGGTCTCGTCACCCCTGGAACCAAAATCCCAGTCCTTGACCTCATACATCCCATCCTTGGTTCTCGTTCCCAAAGAGGCTTCGTCGACAAGACTTTGCAAATCGAGGGTCGCGCGCCCATTGACGTCAGAATATGCCTTGTCGAGACTAAAGTCCAACGACGCCATGTCGGACTCGGTAGGCGTCTCGTCGCCCCATTTTCGCCCTGATTTCGCTTTCGCTTTTCGTTTGGTACCCTCGTTGCTTGATAAGGGTGATGAAAATAAGTGTGCAACGATCAAACAGTTGGAGGGCTCACTCGGACGTAGGGATGTCGCGCCCGCTTGCCGACTCGACACGCGATATCCCCCTGCCGCCGCGCCTTCCCCCACGACCACGCAGTCTCTCTTTGAGAGCCTGCACATTTCTCGCGATCTGTTGCTCGTCCAGAGGGACTTCGGGCGATTCGGAGGGCACTATGGGACATACGTGGGAAGAAAGAAGAGGGACAAAACAAGAACGCACGTGTGCTGAGATCGTCTGCAGGAGGGCTAGGTATGTTCTGTTCGGCGTGAGCAATAGGCCTGAACCGGGACTTGCGTTCCTAAGCACCACATGAGTGTACTGTCAGTGCCATGTTGCCTGCATTACCTGTGCAGCCTTTTCCTCGAAACTTTTGAGGAGTTTGTCGAATACCTTGTCCCAGCCTCCAAACGCCTTGGTGAAATTCCAGGTGGTAGACGGATCCCGCCCGGTAGAGGAAGGCTGCTTCCCGTTGTTGATGGCATGCAGTGAGGCGACAAAGGTAGCAATAAAGGGTTCAAAGAGCTTGATAAAGAGTGCCTTCATGGCCGTCAGGAGGTCCTCGACATAGGTGAGTTGTAGAATGCGCTGGTATGCGACCTCGTGCAGGCGTCAATGGAGAAGTCGGATCGTAGGGATTAGACGGGCACGCACGACGAAGATGAGCTCGAGGTCGTTTACAAACGTCCATTTTACTGCATAACCGTCCTTTTCGTATTTTTCCTCGGTGGTTCGACCCTCGATGAGTGCCTCTCGGATGAGGGAGTTGACTGGGGATGCGGCGGAGGAAGTGAAATGAGATGCATCTGGTGTAAAAGAACGCGACCAGAGCACAACACCACCTGTTTAAAAAAGCCTGGTTAAGGACATGTAAAAGTGTCGGTCAAACACATACCTTTGTGCGAAATCGAGCAGTGGTCCAACATGATCGTCTCAACAACGAAGAGCGGTCGACACACAAACTATACGTGTGATTATGTAATCATGATCGTAGAGGGTATAATTTAGTCGACCGACAACAGTACAGATTTAAAACTACAACACTTTATCTTCCTAGTCCGGTTGACGACGCAAAGGCTGCAATGACGACGGCGAATGAGACGGATTCAAGGCTTGTGATGGTAGTTCATTCAGCGAAGAGCGGGGTGCAAACTGCAGGATGGAATCGGAACGCGGTGAGGACTCGCGCACAGGCGACAACTCGGCACACCCGATCTCCGTTTCACTTCCCCACAGCTCTCTCTTGCTTCCGACGCTCGTGCTTAGGACAAACGAATCATGACCACGCTGTGAGGAGAGTCTCTGGGGGTGAAGCGGTTTCTCGACGCTTGGTCTTTGGGATGGGATATCGGATATCATCAAATCATCTGAGAATTTCATGTTTTGGGTTGATGGAGCAGAGTAGTACGAGTTGTGCAGGAATGGGAGTGGGGCGGAGGGGGGATAGTGTGGGTGACAGCCCTTTTCGGCAAGCGCTGGCGTGAATTCAGCGCCCGAATCGAGACGAAGGACAGGGGCACCACCGTCTTTGATGGAGTTGATGAACTCGGATGAGGGCGGTGTGCGTCTGCGCTTGCGCGCACGCAAGTAGAGGAGCACGGAAAGGATGAGCGAGACGAGAAATATGACACCCCCAACGACTGATCCAGCAATGGTGCCTGCATTCGGGGAAGAGGAGGACACAGCCGCACTGGCAGACGAGGATGGTGTCGTGGTCGTGGTCGTGGTCGTGGCGGCAATGGTACTGCTGCTGCTGGAAGGTATGGTCGATGTTGATGATGGCCTGCTGGCGGTTGAATAGGTGGTGGCGGGGACGACGACGACGGAGCAAGTGTCCCCTGATGGACATGCGGCTTGGCGTTTCTGGCCGAGGTGAGCGACAGTGAGCAAGCACGCAATTGGGACTCACGACAATGACCGGCCGCGTTCGCTTACGATCCGACATCGAGGGAAGGGGACAAGAAAGACAAGGGACCCTTTTTGATGGTGGTAAACGTTAAAAAGATCGTTCGCATCAAGGTGCATTGCCTCATGCGACCATTCTCTGTACTTGCACGTACAATGCGCGTCGTGCCTGTTCCCGTCAGACAAGACAACTACGCGTACTTGATCGTAGACGAGCCCTCTAACAAGGCTGCCGTGGTGGACCCGTTCGATGTCCCAACGGTACAGGCAGCCGCAAATCGACTAGGAGTCTCAATAATAGCCGCAATCACGACACATCATCACAACGATCATAGCGGCGGCAACGAGGTCTGATTCTGCTCGCCTAGCACCATTCATCATCTCACCGACCGGTGTCCAGATTTTTGTCAGTGCTGCGTATGCATTGATCCACTTGACTTGATGTCACACTGGATTTCTAGGCGGCCAACTATCCCGGTGCACCCATCTATGGCGGGAGCATGCAGGTGCTTGGTTTGACCAACCTTGTCAAGGACAAGGATGAGTTCACGATCGGGGACAGTGTCCATGTCAAGTATATCAATCTTTGTCTGTGCCAGTCCCCAGATGTGAATCACCCGCATGTTTTAGATGTTTTGCAACACCGTGCCACACACAGGATTCGATCTGCTACTATATTACTGACTTATTCGACAGGTCCAAAGCGGGTGGCGTTTTCACAGGCGATACTCTCTTTCAAGGTAAACACAGCATTTGTTATGTGGATCGTTCACAGCGCGTTGATAAACACACGCACGCAAGGGGGTTGTGGGCGGTTCTTTGAAGGGAACGGAAAGCAAATGCACGCGGCGCTGTCTTACTTGGCGACGTTGCCCGACGAGACGGTGGTGTATAACGGGCACGAGTACACTGCAGGGAACGCTGCGTTTGGTCGGTCGATTGATCCGACAAACCAAGGGATAGCGCAGCTTAGCAAGCTTGTGAAGGAGAACGAGACGACTGTTGGGTTGAGTACGATTGGGGATGAAAAGGAATGGAACGTGTTCATGCGCCTTGAAAGCGACGCAGTCAAGTGAGTGAGTAGCTCAACTGGAGGCGGTGGGATCAAACGATTTGCAGGAACGCGACGGGAAAGGTGGATGAATCCGACATTATGGACAGGCTTCGTGACATGAAGAATTCGTTCAGAGGATGAGAATCAGGGAACGGCCAGGTTCTGATTGGAAGTAAGTAGGATAGGATACAGGGTACAAACTATAGCCCGTGAGAAGTGGATCCATTAAGCCATGCCGATGACCTTTAAGACGGCGGAGCGAGCATATGGGATGTAAGAGAGACAGTACCATGTGTAAGCGAGATATTCGATGACGACGAATACTACGGAGGATGTGAGAGGGGGAAAAATGGTGGTGAAGGGGACATACTGATGCAAAGGACCTGGATAGGGCGATGAGCGAGGGGCAGGGGGAGTGGAGGGAGGGACAAACCTCGTTTCTGAGAACGAATGCACCGACAAAAACGAGTGCAATGGAAGCAAGGAAGACGATGGTGGCGAGGATGCGGACAGGTTTGAACATCTATGGCGTGCGTGAAGAGATGAAAGGTCAGGAAGAGGACGATGCGGGTCAGTTACCAGTTTAATCTGGGATCGGAACTGGACAGAGGGTGTGAATGGATGAGATGAGAGGGAGATGGCGGGTGCGTACCCCTATGAGAAAGCCAGTTCCGGCGAGTGCGACGAGGATGCCGACGGTGTAGAGCACTGAAACGGGTGAGCTGCGAGACGACAAAGAGAGCGAGGCGGACCTGCGAAGCTGCCAAGCTGGCCGATGAAGAGGAGGATGCTGCCCAGCAAGCTGAGTACGAAGCCGAGGACGAGACTGCGGATGGAGGCGAGGTGAGGGTTGTGTTTAATTCAGTCCTGAGATGAGACACCAACCAGGCAATGAATCCATACAGTCTCTGAGTGCGAGTCAGAGCCAGAAATGAGAATGCAGAGTCGCCCTCGAAGAAATGCGTGTCTGGGACGACTTGCTCGAGATTGAGCCAGCCTTTGGAAGTCATCGTTTGTGGTAAGAAGTGGCGGTGAAACGCGTGTGTTCAACGAGGCGACTCGCCAAAAACCCAAGCTCATCGTCGTGCTCGACATCGACTCGGCCATGGACTCGACCAACTCCATCGACGCCCTGTTCCAGTCGATACAGATCCCACCGTTGAACCCTCAGGGAAACAATTCAGCACCAGCAACGCCTGCTCTGCCCCCAAACGACCCCGCCGCATCTCCTTCCTTGCCCCCCTCCTCCGCTGCAGACAGGCAGAGCGCCCTTCTCTCCCTTCTCTACCCTGCTGCTACCTCCGTCCCATCGCACGCGTCCCTTATCCCTCATAACCATCACCAGATCCCCACTCCACCCGCTTCTTCCTCTCAGCGCTCAGGCCAGTCCCCCTCAAACAACAGCGAAACGCAGGGTAAAATACTCCTCGAGCAACTCATGGCCGGGTACGTTTTCTTTAATCCATGTCCTTTCTATTTCTCAGCCCTTTCCCTAGCTCCGCCCCCCGTTCAAACTACTCGGACTCGCCCCCCGTCCTCACTTCTCTCCCACTCGCTGCCTCAGCCCCGCTGCAGCAGCCACCGTCTGATCACTACCACCCCCAGGACACCTATGGCACCCAGGACCCACCCCAGGACCTGCCCCCACCACCCCAGCCCCTCCCCCAGCAACAACCACCTCCGTCCCCTCGCAAGTCCATGTTTGAGTTCATCTCCCCTTTCGATGCCCTCGCCCCAAATTCAAACGTCAAGAAGAAGCCCGCTCCAGCTGGCCCTCCTGGTCCGTCCTCCAACGAAGACGCGTGGTCCTCTCCTCTTGGCTCTCTCAACGATCCAAAGCGCAAATCCGTCGAAAATCTCATCGATCAACTTACCCGTACTCAGCCAGCCTATCCTCCCCCTCAGCCACCCTCCCCTTCCTACGACCCATACAACCCCGCAGACGACTATCATATCGATCCCACTCAGTCCTCCCCTCAGTCCCAACAGCAGTCTCGTCCCATGCCACCACCTCCCCTTCCACCAAAGCCACGCGTTTCTTCCCCCCGTGCTTCCCCTCCAAAACTACCCATTCAGCAGCACCCTCAGCGTCCACAGGGTAGATCCACAGACTCTCCCGTCAATCAGTCTATCCCCCCTGTCAGAAGGGACAAGGAAGGTTCCCCCGGTCCACGCACAAACTGGAAGAATGACGGTCGTGGCAAGATTACTGGCAAGGCGAAGCCTCTTTCGAGCCCCTCGTACGTTTACTCATCGTCCTCTTCCTCCCTCTACCTCACCGTTCCCAGTTCCCAACCACAGACGATCGTATTCGACGTCTCTCTGCCCCTTGACGAAATTCAGGCTCCCAGGGATGCCGTCAAATCGACTGCCATCGCCCTCGTCAAGCAAGACCCTGTCTTCTTCCCCGGCACGACCATCGGTGCGACCCACTGGATCGCCTACGCCATGACGAGGGGTCGTGTCCGCGTCATCTCACGTTCCAGCGGTGATCGCACCCTCCTCCAGTTGCCCACTGTGTTTGGTCCAGCCACTCAAGTCATCGATATGGCCGTCTATGGCAACAGGCTTGCAGGCGTCACATCCGATGGTGGTTTCGTCGTCTGGGAATTGCCCGAACTCATCACTGACGATGTTCCGTGCGTATCCACCGCCTCCTTGGACGTCACTTATGCTGACTCGACGTGTTCAGTGGTCACCTTCTGCTGTGCATCGTCCCGAGCGCGGACGCCGATCCCTTGCACTCTGTCAAATGGCATCCTAAGCAAGCCGACACGCTCGCAGTGGCTTCTGAAACAAAGATGTATTTATTGGATCTGGGGGACGCTGCGCGTACCTACAGGGGTGAACCTCAGCCCCAAGTCGAGCTCAATCGCATCTCTCAGGTCTTTTCTATCCCTTCTGTAGGTTTACCATCCACACGTTGGGTTGTCATTTACTGATATGTCCCTGCAGCGCCTGGTTGCGTTTGACTTTGATGTTCCGCATTTTGCGTTGGCGACCATTTCTGAGGATTCGACCCTGACCTTGTGGAACGTTCATGACAAGAGCCCATTCTGGACACATCGCGTCCGTGGAGACGATCTTCCGTCCTCACTCACGTTTATCGACGATGGCATCGTCATTGGCCGCAGGAACGGCACCGTGTTCCAGTTGCTCTCCGTTATCACAAAAAATGTCCTTTCCACCTTTAAATTCGTCAACGGATCCAAGGAAGACCCTGATATGTTTGGTCATGTCAACTATGACGCGAGAATTCAGACCCTGTGGGTTGCCAATAACCGTAGAGACAGCTTGATTGCATTGAAGATCGGTTTCGATGTCTCTGCTTCCCCATCTGGTGAACTTGTCCGGGGTGGCTTCTTTGAACAGGTCGTCGAGTTCTCCGGACCGAAGCCCACCATTCATTTTGTCATTCTCTCCGCCGACGCTGATCCTACCGGGGACGAAGCGCTTGCCGCGTGTGTTGCTGCCAAGGTCCCTCCAGGTGATCTTGCACTTGTCGCCTTTTCCGTCCACTCGACGGGTGTCGACCAGATTCTCGTGCGCAAGGAATGGTACGAGAGTGCACTCGTGGGTGCCGTTTCCAAATTCCCTCCCTACATACAGCCCCAGGCTTCTGTATCTGCACCGCTGGACGCCAAGACAGCTCGCCAGATAACTCAGGGGCCGAACATCATCGGTGGGTCTGCACCGGTACCCTCACAGATTGCGTCCGTAGTCCCCCCAGGCAGACTGCGGACACCGCCTTCTGAAGAAATTGAATCGGAGTTGACTCGTGATGAGGCACGTGGAATCGAGGCAAAGGGAAAGAGCGCCAAAGGGAAGAACGTTGCTTTCAGAGACAGAGAAGAGGGTAGAGACAAGGACAGGGGCGTAAAAGTTGACTCGGGTTCTCTTAGCGACTCGAACGTCGCCCAGATCGTCGCCAAGGAGATCAAAAAGAGTGAGGAAAATTTGCACACACGCATTGGACGGCTGATTTCAAAGGAAATGGACAAGCAGCGTAGGTGTCCTTTTGGGCATATTGGCGGGCAAATTCTAACATAGCGCACTCCTACCAGAACAACGGTTCGACGAGACCCGGGCACATGAACAAGCAGAGGATATCAATCGACAGGAAAAGATCCTCAAGTTGATCTCGACAGAGCTCACGAGGAATACGACGCGTGTGGTGGAGATGGCTGTCAAGACCGAGGTCCAGAACTCGGTCCTTCCTGCTTTGGAACAAATTACACGGAGCGAGGTCCGATCTGCGCTCAACGAACATGTTGGACGGGGTTTGACAGAGTATATACAAAACGTAAGCTATCCTGTGTTACGAAGCAGCTGATCCTTACTACGTTTGATTACTAGAATCTCCCTGTGGAGATCGAGAAGCTGTTATTGAGGCCTGACATTTCGAATCACTTTGCAAGCATCCTCTCAACGAACCTGAATCCTCTGATTGAGAGATATGTCAAGGATACCGTTACAAAGACGTTTGTGCCTGCCTACTCTCAGCAGACATCGGCCATGCACCAAGATATCCTGCGTGAAATGAGGACTGAAATCTTGAACGTGAAGAAAGACTCCATGACGTGGCAAACAGAGGCTGCCCGGAGTCAGGAGGTTTGTCATCTACGTACGGATGCTCGACAACCCTCCTCACCCACCTTCCAGTCACTGATCAGGGATCTCGAGCACTCTGTCAGAATTCTTTCTGACCAAGTTAAATTCCTCACTATGAATGCAACGAACCCCCACCACCGGCTTCCTAGCAGTACCTCCCCAGTCTCCAGCATGTCTTCGATTCCGCCTCAATCCATCCATCGTCAAGCCAACCTCCCAACGTCTGCGCAATCAGCGTACACTTCGCAGCCTCTCGGCGGCTACACACCACAGACCCAAGCACCGCCGATCCACGGCCCATGGTACAGCTCTCCGAATATCGCTGCCCCCCAAGCCTCGCACCCCATTGCTCCGCCTCCGCCCCCGCCACCTTCATCCTCCCAGCGTTCTCCCCCGACTCAGTCTGAGGAATGGGATGACACTTACCTCGCGGTGCTGGGCACGCAGGACCCCAAGCAGCTCCGGGAGCTGTTGGCGCGATCGAATCCGGAGATTGTCATGCCTCTTAATGCACCTGGACCGTTGTCTCAGGCTGTTGTTCTTACATTATTGCATCGCGTACGTTGCAATCGCGTTCGATACTTATTTGACGGGATCTGATGTGTTCTATTAGCTTGCTAGCATTGTGGGAGAGACACCGCCTATTGACGAAGCATTCAAATCCGCGTTGTGGTGGCTTCAAAGAGCAGCGACTGTATTGAATGTCAACGTAAGTCGTTTGTTGATTTCTCCTAATGTGGTGGTCCAATCGGTTCTCTCTCCAGGAACCTCTCATATCTCCTTACATTGCGCGGGTCGTTCCTAACGTCAAGGCCATGTTGAACACTACAAAACAACGTCTGGCAATTCTCCCTGGTGGACCTCAGTTGATGGACTCGGCCAGAACCATCACTGAAATTCAAGACATTCTCGTTCGCAAACAAGTTTAAACCAATTTTTTCGCCACATTCGCCCCGTTGAACGAAAATTCCGACTTAAAATTATAAAAATAAAAGAAACCACCTGAAATGACAGAATGACAGGAACGACATTGTTTATCCCTTTTGTTTTGCCCCCCGAAGATGCCATCATAATTTTTTTTCAAGCAGTTCATGCCAGGTTCATGACGCTTTTGACGTGTCCGATACGAGCGTTCGTTTCTGAAGAGATAAGTTTGTTGCTTCATCTCCCCTCTTTCTTCCCCCAAATACAAGTGGTTGGTCGTCGCATGTAGTTGTTCGTATAATTGGCGCTGCAATAGACCTCAGTCTTGTGCAAATCGTGGTTGACTGATCGAGCTCAGTGACATATGAATCGGATCAGGAATGAATCCCATCCCAGCGTGAGTTAATATATGGCTGGATTACCATAGAAAGTCCTAACGGTGCACAAGCGCGATAATCATGGGCGGCCAGTGGCCACGGACATACCGAAGCTATAGTTACAGAATCTAGCATTACTGTTATACGCGACTTGGGAATTTCATTGATCTTTGATCTGCTGAGCTGCTCGATTGCTGGCATGAATGACAGCACTGTGATTCCGCTCCTGCACGCACGCACCTATTTCTCGGTATCTTGATCTTCGTGGATCATCTATCTGCTCCAGCTGTTTGAGAAAACTGAGACACTTGTTCTTAATGTCCTCTGAACCGGGGCAATGATTGCGCAACAACAATCGGTTATAGTGTACCAACGAATCCATGCACCCTAGGGACGGATTTGGAAAGGCCAAGTCAATGCCGCGATGCGCACTTACACTTGCTATCTGGTTGTTCTCCCAACAGCTCTTCGATGATGGATATCTCTTGCCGAAGCTGTTTCTCATTCTCACCTATAAATTCAGCGTGGACATGCGGCGAGGCTAGGCCAACATGCGTGTGCGTACCAGAACCGATGAGCCATCTATGATAGATCCACGCGCTCTGGTCGTCCGGGTCGGTGAATAACGCATTGTGCACAAGTTCAAACTCTGTTTGGCAGGTCGAAAATCAAAGGAGCGCTGAACCGGGAAGGAGTGCATACCTTCCCCTCGAGAACGGACAGGATCCAATTCACCGCTCGCCCAAAGTGAAGAATACGCTTTTGAACGTTGATGCCAAGCACTAAAGTTGGAGAAGCTCGCGCTGATTTTGCGCATGGTGTACGTCAACTCGGTCTGGACAGGTCTTTGATCTGGCATACTTGCGAGGACATATCTCCGGTAGTTCCACGCATGGACTTGGACGACGTGATGAGATGTGTGAGGAACGGAGCACGTTTGGCTTACAGTTGCGTGCGTCCGCGTCAAGCATCTTTTCAATGACGGCGAGCTCCTTGTCCCAGTTTTCCCTGCGCCATTGGAAGGACGGTTGGCCGTCGACTGTTGGTCCATCCGGGACGTTCTCCAGACACCATCGACGGTGGTTCCATATCCAATATACCTTGGGGTTTTCGCGTAGAGCTGCCATCGTCATCGAGAGTTCGTTCGCGAGTAGATCGTTGATGTCTTCGGAGGTGCTGAGAGCCGGTCGATGAGATCAGCGAACGAGGTGGGCGAGAAGCAGCTGACCTCTGGGGGAATATTCCATTGAGCATGATGTTCCGGCGGTAGTTCCAAATAGTGTAGAACTCTGGATTCATATCCAGCAAGAGTTTGGTCTGATCAAACGCATCCTGGCTCCAATCGCACGCTTTTTTCTACGGGGATCGATTGAGATGAAGAGAGGCAATAGCTGGTCAGAAGACGCACACGAGAGAGGAGCTGGTCGGAGAGTGCGAGATACTCGACGATCTGTGACTTTTCGCGTTCCTTCTTTGCCTGTATCGCTTCTTTGGACTGGTGGACGCGCTTGACGTTGTGCTGGATGTGCTAATGGGCAATTTTGCAAGAGAACGAACGTCTGGAAATCTCACCATGAGCGACTGCTACTGCTAAGCCAAATCCTGGGAAATCTTTGTATGCAAGCTTTTTAATTGACTGTCACGAACATGCCTGGATCTATCGCAGAAACGTCGTCGACATTGGAGAGTCTCTCGACTTTCTTTCCTCTGACACTCCCAGTACCCACACCCGCGACACACCCGGACCTCCTCACCGTCCAAGACATCCACCGCGAAGAGGACCTTCTCCGAAACCCATCTTCATTCCGGGCATGGTGGACCGCCATACAAAACACCAAAGACGCGTTTAACACACTGCTCAAGGAAGAACGGCGCACAAACCCGTCGCGCGTCACGAACGCCCAACTTCTTGGACCACTCTCGACGCCGCTTGCAAGACGTTCCTTGCAATGTCTGACTTACATCTACGAAGCCGCCCTCGCGCAATTCCCGGGATCATTCAAGCTGTGGAAAGCTTATCTGCAGATGAGAATGTCGTATGTCCTTGGCAAACTGGTGCACAAGAAGCAGGCGGGTGGGAGGAAAAAGTTTCCCGAGATGAAAGACGCTTTGGAAGAGGAACGTGAGCTCGTGGAGGAATGGGAGGACGGGCTTGATGGTGTCGTAGGATGGGAGGAATGGAAATCTCTTGTTGCAACATATGAACGGGCCCTGATGTGGTTGCCAAAGGTATCCTCGTACATCCGACCCCTCGTCCGGCTGCGCTGATCTGTTTCTTAGCTACCGCGTCTGTGGCTGATGTACTTTTCCCTCTTTTCGCATCCTTTATGCCCTCCCGTGATTTCACATACCCATGCTCGCCGGACATTCGATCGTGCACTACGCACATTGCCGCCTTCCTTACATTCTCGTATCTGGCTCAGGTATCTAATTTGGGTCGAAAATAAAGGTGGTGCTACCACCGTCTCGGTGTACCGCCGTTATCTTGCTATAGACCCAAGCCTGACAGAGCACTACACTTCCATCCTTCTCTCCCCCGCCGACTCCGCCCCGAGACCGTTGGAAGCCGCAAAACTTTTGTTGTCCTTGGCGAGGAAAGCAGCGAGAGGTGACTATGTCAGTCCGGAAGGCAAGAGCCCGTATCAACTACTCGGTGATTTCATCGACATCATCGAGCGCTTCTCCGATGAGGTTGGTCTCGACGTCTCCGACACCGTACGGTCAAACGAAGCAAATGCTGAAGCCGACGCAGAAGCACGAGAGAGCGCTGGTGCACAAGAACCCGCTTCAGCTGATGGCCAGCTTGTTCGCGTAGCGGGCACAGCAACCTCCACGTCGACAGACGAAAAGCCACTCCCTGTCTACGATGAGGACGAGGATCCACTCAGCAAGCGGAAATTGAATATCGAACGCATAATCCACAAGGACGGTCTCAACGTCTACAAGGACCAGGCCGGCCGGTTATGGAGCGGGCTCGCGACCTATTGGATCAAGCGTGGGGAGTTTGACCGTGCAAACAGCACATTCGAAGCTGGTGTTGCATCTGTTCTCACCGTCAGAGACTTTACCCAGATCTTCGACGCGTATGTACAGTTTACCGAGTCACTTCTTAGCGCAATGATCGCGAGTTTGGAAGAACCGGATGAAGACGAAGATGAGGAGGATGCAAAGGAGACGGAGCGCGAGCTAGATGCAAAAATGAAGGAATTTGAAACCCTGATGGATCGAAGACCGTTCCTTCTCAACGACGTGCTATTGAGGCGAAACCCCAACGATGTACAAGAATGGGAGAAAAGAGTAGCATTATGGGGTGAAGATGACACACAAGTAAGAGGCCATTCCTTGTTACATTTTGTCCCACTCACGGGTTGCCAGGTAGCCGCAACCTACACCAAAGCGTTGGAAACCATCCAGCCTCGTAAAGCCTCTGCTAACTTACACCGCCTTTATATTAACTTTGCAAGGTTCTATGAGGAAGGAGGCGTTGCTGGCACAGCGGAACCTGATCTGGGTAGCGCTCGCAAAATCCTCGAAAAAGCAACAAAAGTCAATTTCAAGAATGTCGAAGACCTTGCCGAGATTTGGTGCGAATGGTCAGAAATGGAACTTCGCCACGAGTAAGACCATGCTGGATTGACATTGCTGGAATGTACTCACGCCACATAGGAACTACGATGAAGCCGTCCATGTCATGCAACGAGCAGCTGCCATCCCTAAAAATACAAAGATTAACTACCACGATCATGTATGTCGACCATCTCTGTATGCCAGAAGTACTGACAAATGCTCTTAGTCACTACCCATTCAAGCACGGTTATTCAAATCGTTGAAACTCTGGTCGTTCTATGTTGATTTGGAAGAGTCAATAGGCACTGTCGAATCGGCCAAAGCAGTCTACGAAAAGATCATGGAGCTAAAGATTGCAAACGCACAAATTATAGTCAACTACGCTGCTTTCCTGGAGGAGAACCAGTACTGGGAAGACAGCTTCAGAGTGGGTCATCATCATGATATGATTACCGGCAATAACCATCGATGCCAGATATACGAACGCGGGACGGAACTCTTCACGTTCCCCATCTCTTTCGAAATTTGGAATATCTATCTTTCCAAGTTCGTGAAACGATATGTATGCTTACCAAGTAAGACGTCGGCCAGGTTTCTGACTCATTCTCAGGGAGGTTCAAAGCTGGAGCGAGCACGAGATCTCTTTGAGCAAGCCCTCGAAAAATGTCCACCAAAGGCGTGCAAACCCCTCTTTCTCTTATACGGCAAGCTCGAAGAAGATTATGGTTTAGCAAAGCGTGCAATGTCCATCTACGAGCGAGCTGCGCAGGTGGTTGATGATGAAGATAAATTTGAGGTGCGTGTGCTTGCTCCCAATCTGGACCAACGATCATTGAATGATGAACGACGATAGATGTTTACCATATACATTGCCAAGGCTACGGCAAGCTATGGCTTGCCAGCCACGCGACCTATATACGAGCGGGCACTCGAAGTTCTGCCCGACAAGCAGACCGCGGAGATGTGTCTGCGGTTCGCCGCTCTCGAGCGTAAGCTCGGGGAAATCGACCGTGCTCGTGCTATTTACGCTCATGCCTCCCAATTCTGCGACCCAAGGGTCAATCCCAAATTCTGGACGGAATGGAATAGCTTCGAGATTGAGACTGGCTCTGAAGACACGTTCCGAGAGATGCTACGGATCAAGCGGAGTGTTCAGGCTCAGTTCAACACAGAGGCATCTTACCTTGCTGCACAAACATTATCGGCTAAGCAAAATGGAGCGCCTGCAGAACCTGTTGTTACTGCACCTGACGCCATGGCAGCTGTTGAACAACAAGTTGGCATACCTAAAGGGCCAAGCTTCGTTGCTGCCAAGAAGACGGCGCTCCCCACAGCAGAAAGAGTAGAGGATCGGCCAGTTCAACAGGAAGCTAATGCGGACGAAATACAAATATCAGATGAAGATTTGTAGGAGTTCTGTAGTACTGCATCCTCGCTGCATTATTTGGCATCCCATCTATCTATCTCGACTGCACAGAGATCTTCCCATTTGGCCTCCCACCCATCTTCAATGAGATGTGGCTGTTCTACCCATTGAGAGATGGCATCCCTAGATTCCTCGAAGGTGACAGAGTGAGTCCGTAGCCTATTTATGATATCTTTGATGAGAGTGAGGGACCGATGGTACGGTGGTTCCATATCTGCGACCGATTTGACTGTCCATTTGATCAGCCCGGGCGAATGTGCTGTGCTCGGTGATGTCGCACCAAATTTCTCGAGCGGCCACGAGACCCAAAGTGCCTCTTCCTGGCACCATCTAGCGCCTTTGCTTTTTTGAGCTTCGTGATACAATGCTTCCATACCGTCTAGCACGGTGCTCATACGCCGAAGTAGCTTTTGCTACGAAATGTCACATCTTGATGCCATCGTCATGTACAAATCTTACGAGTTTAGCAGCCGCTGCATCCAGTTGTGTTATACACTCGTCCATAGCAGCGAGCTTGGGACCGACGATCTCTGACCGCGGCTGCCTCCCTGGAGACAGCAGACAAAGCATGTTGCTAACCCAACTCGCCGGAGCTTGGGATTATTCGTCGGAAAATAGGATAGAAGAAGCACACGCACTCGAGCTCTGTTCTTGCGTCGACCAGCGTCCGCGCGGCTTTCAGCCCGTCGAGCAGAACGATGTCGTCCCATGTTTGCGATATCGAGCGTAGTTCATGAAGCAGAGTGCGCAACCGCCTGTGGAACGTGGACTCGGCAGAGCGAGATGGAGAAGACGGGGGAATGACAGGTTGGATGGGCTGTAAAACGGGGGACGATGTCGGTGTCGAGGGGCCCTTGAACGACGCGAGACGTTTGCTCATCACCGTCTAGGACAGATTAGATTAGATGGAGAGCGGATAGCAAACATCACCTGTTTGACACGATCGCTCACTACTAGTCTAATCCAAAGCACAGGATGGACGACACTGTCCTGCTCAGATCTGAAGCAGAACTTGCAATCAACGAGGTATTTGGCTTGTCACGCTCATCCTACTGCCTTCAAGCGTGTGCTCCAGGCCCGACGACAAAAATCAGAGAGAACAAAAACGCTTGGCCAACCGATCCAGCTGAGCGGTAAGGCACTGGATATACACATCCAGGGAAACGATGCGTGGATAGCCGAAAATACACATGTCGCAAAAAAGATTGACCTGGAGGTAAAGTAGTCGATGTTTGTCGATTCTCTGGACGCTCTCCGATTCCCAAACGACAGACAGGCAAGACCCTGCAGATATACAAGGGCCATACCGCACCTGTTACTTGCTTGGCTTTCTTCAAAAGTAGCACCATCCCTGCCGGCTCGGTGCTTATCACAGGGTCCTGGGACAAGGCATGTTGGGTGTTCAACATGTTCAATATGTTGGCACTGAACTCGCTCTTAGTCGATCAAAATCTGGGACGTTGATGTCCGTAATCTAATGTCTCTCATACCCCTGTAATAGCCCGCTGATTGTTGTAGACAAAAGCGTTATTGTGTTCAACTGCTGCCCATGACGATTTCGTAAAGTGCTTGTTTGTGCTCACTGTCGCCAGACTTCTGGTGTCGAGTAGTTCAGACAAAAGTGTGCGATTCTGGTGCGTCTATATTCATCTCTGGGAGCCGATCTTAATAGAACTGTCCCTAGGGATCTTACCGATGCCCGGGAGGGAAAGCTCGCACCTGCTGGGTCAATTTCTGCCCACAGTCGCCCGGTAGAATGTCTAACTGGTGTTGTGCACTCCGAGACGTCGGTCACATTGATGACCGCGGACACGATGGGTGTCGTCAAAATCTGGAAGCTCGAAAGGGAACCAGGGCCCAACCCGCGGTGGTTGAGCAATCTCCGAGATACATTGGACTACCACCGAACACGAGTCACCGAGATCCTCTATGGAGCTGACCAGATTTGGACGGGTAAAATTGAAATCTGATCATCTTACTTGTCTTTGATCAAACCTTCCTCCAGCTTCCTCCGATGAGACCGTCCGAATTACTCCCTATCCCCCTGAACCGGTTTCGGCGAGATCCATCCCTCCACTCAACCATCCCCTTCCGGTTCGCGCTGTGCTACCTCTCTTGCTTACGCCGCTTGCAGAACCTTACGTCGTCAGTGCTTTTGGGGACGTTATTCGGCTGTACGACCTATCTACCATGTCTGAACCTGAAATTCTCGGAGAGATTGATGCTCATTGGCACGATGTCACGGCCATCAGGCTTTGGATGCGGACAAGTAAAGAAGCTAGACAGACCAGAATTGAGCCATGGATCGTCTCCGCCAGTCTAGATGGGACAATACGCAAGTGGCGTTTCAGTGGTGAGTGCAATCCACGAAAAAGATTCGGTCAAACTGAACCTCTCTCTATCAGAACTTGCTACCTCCACGCCAAAGGATTCTGCTGGCGGAACGTGTCCAGTGGTCATTGCGCCTGTTCCAGAACCGGTTGGAAACGCACAGACAAGTGAATTGACAGAGGAGGAGGAACGCGAACTCGCGGAACTGATGTGAGAGAACTTGGGCTAGTGTAAAACATATCTTGGGGATGCGTTGCATGGTGACGTTTCCACCCTGGATAAGATGGGTCCTCGTCTAGCAGCCCAGCGAGACGAGGCGGTATGCTTATGGTAATGAATAGTCAGGGCGGGCTGGGCTGGATCGTGGAGGACTACCATTCGGATACTACCCCAAGTTGTTGAAAGTGGCTCAGAAAATGGGACTTAGATAAGGGACAAATGGGTAGCCGCCTTTGTGAAAACCACGTCGCAGACATGTTGGGTCCAAACCAAATAGTTCGCGTGACTTGATCATCAGAAACATTTCGAAAACACACTGAGAGCTCTTCATTTTGGAAAGATTACAGGCCTGCGGGTCGGGCTACGGACTTATGCGGTATGCCCCTTGGCCCGTGTCAATCGTGCTCTCATTGGGTCATAGTTCCATTGGTTCATGTAAATACAGGGCGCGTGCGTTGATTGAGCACAGCCGGTCGGTGGCCCTGCACGAGCTCTTATTACTCCTTCACCTAGTTGTTAAAGGCAGAGGGATGGTGAGAGGGATGGTGTTAATCAGGCTGTAAAAAAGTATTTGATAAAAGGAGGAGTGCAGCAACCTTTTTAGTGAGAACATTCCAAAGTAGATGAGTTGATACTGGGCCTCTCCGTGTCGTTGATGGGTTAGATGTTAAGCTAGAAAGATCAGTATTTTATCGTGGTTGCCATCACTGTGTATATTGTATACGAAGATTTTACTAGAAGGGCATGAGATCCCTACTGATGGTAGTGAAATCTTAGAACAATCCTCCAGCCAGTGGCTTGTTGATAGGCACTTGTTGATGGGTAAGACAAGGCAAATTTAGGCTGGCATAAAACATATCTTACAAGGCGTGCATTGCATGGTCACCAGTGGCCCTTCCATCCTGGATAAAATGGATCCTCATCTAGGGTCCTCACTTCCCAATCTTTGGGGACTATTCCATTTTCCTCTTGTTCTTTTGCCCATTCCCTGAGGGCAGGCATCAATTTGTGCTCGATGTGCCATGTGCCCTTGTATTCCATGAATGATTTTTTCCCCTCCAGCAGTACCTTGAGGACAAGCTTGGGAATATAAGGCTCCCGCCGCAAATCTGTGACGGGCGTGAAAAAGGCTTTAAAATTAAAAACGATGGCGCGAGACTTTGGCATGCGACGCAGTGTTTGCCAATCGACACGCAAGTGTATGTCGGAGAGTGGAAGGTCAGGGTCTTGAATCTGGCGAATGCGCCACTCTGCTTCGTCCGTCTGGACGAACAAGGGTTGTCCAATTTCCAGACTCCAAGAACCACGTTGAATGGGTTTCTTGCAGACCATCTTTGAGAAAAATCTATCAAGGATCTCCTCATGAGAATAAAATGAAGTTGTAGGTGGGCACAAGTACCTGTCCACTGAGAAAGCTATATTCTCCTTGTAATCGGGGACAGGCGCGTGAATCTGATGCAATGGTCTTCCTATTTTTTGACCGAGATTCCAGCCAACGGCCGAGCATGACACAGCAGCCCGCAAGGTATATAAACCAGTCTCTGGGTCTTCCTGTGTGATCAAAAAGTCCTCCGGGATGTGTTCCAAGAGAAACACGAGCGGGTGAGCGGTAACGGTATCGACCTCGATTCCCAGGATATTGTTGGAGAATACACCCGTCCAGTCATCATAGCGGAACTGGTTGGGGTATCTTTGGCAAACGTATTGGATGACCATCTCCATGCACTCGCGCGACGCGCCTTGGCTCCCGGGGTGCTCGTCGATCACCAATTTGCCATGGGCTGCGTAAAGTTTCTTCCGTTGATCGATACGTTCGCGATAGGTGGATTCAAGTTCAATCCACCAGTCGGGTTCGAGCTTCTTGAGCGCTTCGAGGACAGCACAGGATTAAGTACATGATAAGCGAAGATGACGCAAAAGCAGAACGGCTCACACATAGTTTGATGATACTCCCATCGGAAAGGTCGGTATGGGCGGGGTTTTGCGTTATCAATGTCAAAGTTGTGGATTGGGCTGGGTGCAGTAAAGTTGGTGAGCTTGGGGTAGTTTGGCAACCTATGCTTTCCGGACACCTTCAACCCCTTGAGCCACTGGTAGGAATCGATCAATAGTCTATACCACGCCGGACCACGGATGACGATCAGTAGGAAGAATCCAGTCGCCGCGGCAGCTACAAAACTGAGCTGGTTAACACCAACCATCATGCACTGCATCTTGAACATATTCGACACGACAGGCGTACAATAAATGTCACACACATACTAGGCTGCATGGCCTCCGGTACTAATATATACAAGAAATGTTTCATAGTTTAGCACTGGGGACCATCAGGTTAGATGCAGCTTCCAGACTCAAAGCTGCTTGCGAAACCATTTCATCAACGCTAGGGGATCCATGTTAGCATCTCCACGCATGCAGACAATTGAAAGATATATCGCACATCAATTTGGCGGGCTTGATGTCCTGGATGATAAGCGGTACATGTCAGCAAGAATCAGACAGACAAATAATAGCGGAGACCAACATGGATGGATCCGGCAACTTTCCCCATTATCCCTAGTGGAATACGTAAAAAAAGAGAAGAAAAAGCGCACGATCATCTTACACATTCGTCCTTCAAGGGACCTTTCTGGATGTCTTTCTAGCTCAACTTCATGAGGTATTTTACCTTGAGACACGAGGGTTTCTATTTCTTGTTTACGCTGCGACTCCCACTGGGCAACATAGGGTGTCCTCCGGACACTCATCGGTCGACCAGAATAGATGAGGGTTCGGACGGTATCGTCATAACCAGCCGCGAGGATCTGCTCCTTGTGCTTCGGAGGGGCTCCAGCTTCCTCGCTGGCGACGAAGCGCGTCCCGACCCAGACGCCATGTGCTCCGTACCTTGATTGATTTGTGGTAAACCAAACAAGGGGAATGAGAAAAATACCCACGAAAGTGCCGCTGCGAGGCCGCGGCCATCCGAGATACCCCCGGCAGCAACGACAATAACGGGTTCGCCAGTTAAATGACTTTTGACGTTTCTGCAGAGATCAACAACAGCAGGAGTGAGTATAGAGAACGGAGTGTCTCCTGTATGACCACCGCCTTCGCCGGCTTGCGCACAGATAATATCAACGCCTGAGATAATGGTGTTTTTTTTTTCTGATTTCAAACCTGACACACATGCGAAAGGGGCAAACGGACCTTGAGCGAGGGCCTTGCTGACATGCTACTGAAACGTGAGAACTATACGAAAAAGTGTGTATCTCCAGCGGACCTTCGGATGCCCAACCACGCTACATGGGCAGACTGTAAGTACAGGCAATTGAACGGGTAAAAGACTTGCTTCATCACGGGTATGCCTGCTGCGTGCAGTTTATCCACAGCAGCTTTTGGCGGTACGCCGACTGCGCTGACGAACAAGGCAGCCTTGCATTCGATTATGACGTCAAGGAGTTGATCAAGCTGACCATTGGTGTAATCATACTGCAAGAGCGAGACAAGTGAGAGAGGTCTGATGAGGCCACGAGAATAAACGCACGTTGGTCTTCCTTGCATTTCCGCCGATCTGTGGCAGCAGTAAATCGACGCCGAACGGCGCAGTCTTGTCCTCGAGATAGGACTTGAGCTCTTGGATGGACTGCTTAAGCACTTTTGGTGACTGGAGAACACCCCCAATAACGCCAATTCCACCTGAGTTGGTGACGGTTGCAGCCAATTTTGGGCCAGCAGCAACGTTCATCCCTGCGAGGATTATAGGATGGTTGATGTTGAACAACTTTGTCAGGGGGGTGGAAAAGATAGGCTTTGAGGAGGGCATCTCTGAGATAGAATACAAACAAGAGGACGGGCCATGTCAACGAGGCGACCTGATGACGAGAACGCTGATGATGGGAATATCCTATGCGACGATGATGTAATCACATATACCCTCGTGTCATGACGGACGAGTGCCCGGTCGAGGTCGAGCATTCGCATTCGGGCGACAGTTGTCCAGTAGCACACAACGTCTGGTCTTCCATCTTCTCGTCAAAGGGAACTTCCAACACACACCTGTCCAAAGAACGCGAGGTCTCATCCATTCCACGAACATCCAATGCTAACTGGGTGTACCCATCAGAGGCCCAGTTCTTCGCCGCCATGGCCCGCAAGAACCACAACCCACAGGCCATAGACATGAAAACTATTGTACCCATACACAATGCTGTCAACGAGCGCGCTTGGTCCGAGGTCTTGAAATGGGAAGCCGGTAGAGGTGGCGAAAATTGTGGTGGTATCAAGCTTGTCACCTTCAAAGGCAGACCGAACGACATGACTCCCAAGGCAAGGTTGATGACGTTCCTTGGGTGGGTACTTTATCACACCCGCTGCATATCTCTTATGGGGTTCAGCTACTCGGCACCGTTTGACCGCCATGACTGGGTCGTCGATCGTTGCGGTACCAAGATCCGCTACGTTATCGACTTTTACACCGGGCGCGGCACTGGTCCTTCGGGTGTTTCCTTTTATCTCGATGTACGACCTGCCTTGGATAATTGGGAGGGCGTTAAAATGAGACTAGGGAGTGCTTTCGGTGGTTTGTCAGGTCCAAACCCCAAAGAGAGCGGTATCACTCGTCCCTCCTGACAGTCGCGAGAGTATAGATGGTAACACCGCTGATGAGATGGAGACGGAATGTGATCATGCACAGAGTAAGGTGATACGCATTTCCTAATTCTAATCAGATGTCTATCACTTTAGAAATGCGGAGGCAGTTCTTCCCGTGAGAATGAACAGGGTTTGACCTGCGAAAGCTATCCAATAGATCTGGTGCGCATGCTCCCATGGGAGAGGAAACGTAGCAAACCAGGATGGACATCATGTCCACCGACTGATCGGTAGATCCCATGCTGAGCGCTTAAGCGCCTTCCTCTGAGGATGCGTTGGATTCACGGCGTCGCGCCAGTACGACAATGAAAAGTGATGTACTTGCGTACAAACCCGAGCTGGAGCTTCGTCAACGCTGTGCTGTTCTCGCGCACACAGGCAGGGCACGGAAGGCGCACCTCGAACGGTATGTCTCTGAAAAATTTTGAGCTCACGGGAGGATTTTATCGCCAGTGGGGCGCGAGTCGAACATGTTGCGCACAACGCGCGTAAATATTCCGCACTGGCGCATGCACAGAGCGGCGATCTCGTGCTCATCGTCCGACATGGCGATGTACTAGCGACAGACCATCATTTCGAAGCAGGTCTTACCGTGCTACGGCGAACGGGATGTCATCCTCGGGCTTGTCTCCATCCCCACCCACCTCCGCTTAAAGCTCGAGTCCCCTTCTCCCACCACCGCTATTTCTACCTCGGCTTCCCTGTCATTCGAGTCTCTCGCCCTTAGTGGCTTCTGTGGCATCCGAGCCAACCGGAGGTGGAATTGTGGACTTGAGGGCTGGCCGGACAAGTTGGTATGGACTGATGGTATCTCCTTGTGACTGGAAAGATGGGTTCACGGGGTTGGGTCAGCGGAATTTTGAAAAGTTGAACTACATTGCGCGTGAACTTGGTCATGGTAGAGACCAGGATGGGAAGGGGTATTTGTCACGAGCAGAAGTGAGCGCAAGCAGCGGATCAAGGGCGGATTTGAAGTAATAGAGGACATCAACCGCCGGAGGCTGGCCTTATAACAGATACAAGCCTTGATGGACGATTAAAGTGTGCATGGAATACAGCCTGCAGCGGATGATTATACTAGTTCTGTTCTCATTGAAAACTCACATGATTGCGAGCTCACCAGGCGACAAAAAGTGAAGTCATTGCATGAATTAAGTGTTCGGCACAGGTCCATACTCAGAGAAAGAAATGATGTGAACTCTCGCTTGAGGGCACTCATAGGAATTGGATCCATCATCGCTTCACAGACACTTTAACCTTTTTTCGTGGTGGTAGACGCGCAAACTCTTCTTCCGAGCTTTCCTGCTCGAAACCGGTCGAACCATCGTCGTCCACGTCGCTGATCTCATCTTCTTCGTCCCATCCGGCATCATCCTCTTCAGAGCCTTCATCTCCACTCGCATCCTCCTGACCATCTAGTGACCCTTTTACTTGGGTGGAAAGCCCTTTTAGCTTGGCTTCTTTCTTCCGTCGTACGTTCTCCTCCTGTTCTTCCCTTCGCTGCTTTCTTAGCCTTTCCCTTGCCGCATGAGATGCCTTGAGCGCAGCAGCCTCCGCTTTTGATTTTTTGACTGCATGCACGGTTAGAAAGAATGTAACAATGCCTATAGGATACTTGCCGAGTTCGTGGTACATAACCGCACCCTCCTTGCCAGGCGGACCTTCCGTTATCTTGACAAGTTTAAGCTCCATTCTCGGCCCAATTTCATCCAACTTGACCGCTTTCTTTTGCCCCCTCTTGTTATTCCTTCCCACATAATCGTCTGCCAACGAAACCGCGTCGGCCTCATCTCCCGCAGCACTCGATGCAGAGGATACGGCCGACTCGTACCCTCCTTCACTGGCTGGTCCCGGTTCCCCCCGTTTTCTAAGCAAGAAATCTGCGACATCCCGTTCGTTTCCGAGGTTGAGAACGCCAGTCGTCGAGGTATTCGTGGCCTTCTTGGCCCCCTCAAGGACCCGCCGAACGCGTTTGGAGATACCGTAGGGTTTGACAGTGATCAAATAGTGTCGAAAGTCGACCGTACCCTGTTCTGCATTGTAAGCAATGAGGACAATACGACGCGCTCCTGAAAGAGACATTGAGTCGGGTGTCAATGGGGGAAACATGGATTGAAACGTCTTCATTAGAAGCGGCAGATGCGGGGGCGTACTTGGAGAGGGCGGAGGAAAAGATGCAAGTACAAGCTGCATGACCGATGAGGAAATGAGAAAAGGGATACCAGAAAATGTGTTGACGAACCAGTGGTGCAGTCAGATACTCTAGGCCCTGACTTCGTGATGAGCGGGACGCTTTCAGCAAGTCTTTGTTTAAACTATACCGCTCGATTCTAAAACTAAATGTTGGGCCAGTTGGCAAACGTGCGATGCGAAGGGATGGAGCAATGTCGGTCAGGGTGACTGCCATAAGATGAGACACTTTGAGCGCTGGGGCCATGGTAAGAAAATCTTTGAGCTTGTTGCGTTTACGTTCCTGCAAGATTCAGCATGAAGCATGTCGCAACAGGCCCATAAGAGTTGGTACCGACTTTCAGTCGGATGGCGGTATTTGGCTCCATCACTTTTCTCAAGTCGCGGACGAGCTGAGCAAGAGACGAGCCGACCTGGCCATGCTTGATAATGAATGACTTCGGTACGCCGTCCTGCGCTTGTGAGGCCGGGCCTTTGAGATGCGTTCTGTTCTTTCGTCTACGCGCCATATATGATAATGTGTTGGCTAACCTTGAACTTTTCAATGTTTGGCATCGTTGTATGGCCAGAATGATTTGGTTATAATTATAATCATTATAACTAGCACGAGCGAGCCTCAGACACGAATTGAAGGATACAGCATACTGCAGATCAAAGCTACACGGTAGAGAATAAGCCACAAAATCAAATAGAAAAAACGGAAAGGGCGGGTATGCAAGTTCAGAGTCGCCAAATAAAAAGACATGCGCGAAGCGCCAAACGAATTATGCTATAAAACAGCCCTCAAAAGAAACGAGGCGGTGCGAATGAATTGTCAGAATTCAAGAAACTGATATACAGTGGGTTCAAATCTTTGGTGGAGAGGGGGAGGGTTCTCCTCCATAATAAGTCCGGGCATATCTTCCGGCGGAGGGAGGGGAAGATGAAGAAAGTGACGGGTATCATCAAGCGAAGTAGTGTGAGGGATGATCGGTGCCTAGTAACGAAAGAGTTCATCGGTCAATCACAACGGCGGAAAAGAAAATCAGATCACCTTGATTTCACAACGTTCTAGAGCGTTCCAGTCCACCCCACGGAACCATGGGTGATCAAGTACGTCCTGCGGACCACCGATCATGTTCCCGAGGCGCTTGGTACGATCTGGATGTAGAAATACTTTGATGAGCTCCTTGGAAAGCCTATCCATGGTGTGCGGCCAATGAATGATGCCTCTCAAAATCTTCTCGTAGATGCCGTATGCAGTTTCGTGGAAGAATGGGGGATAGCCAACAAGCATCTCATAACACAAAATTCCACATGCCCACCAATCTGCAGCCTTTCCATGGCCCTCGGACTGAATAATTTCGGGGGCCAGGTACTCTGGTGTACCGCACAAGGTCCACGTACGATCGTCTACTATCTTGGCGAACCCAAAATCAGTCAAGCGAAGGTAACCGCGTGAATCCAGTAGGAGGTTTTCTGGTTTCAGGTCACGGTAGATAATATTGAAGGAATGCAGGTATTTCAGAGCAAGAATGATGTTGGCCAGATAAAAGCGTGTGACGTCCGGGGTAAACCTCTGCGCTCTGCGAAGGTGAGTGAAAAGCTCCCCGCCGGGAACATAGGACATCAACATGTAGATGTTCAAGCTGTCCTGGAAAGTCGCAAAGAGATCCACGATAAATGGATGCCGAACCCGCGAGAGGATATAACGTTCGGCATTGACGTGTTCGACCTGGCGAAGGCGAACAATCTCGACTTTCCGGAGGACCTTCATAGCAAAAATGTTCTGAGATCCGGGAGTGCCCGACTTGAGGCGAACCAAGAGAACACGCCCAAATGTTCCCGTACCTGCGTAATGGACTCTAAGCAAAGCCTGGACAGGAAACAACGGCAGAACTTTACCCAAAGTTCCTCTCACTTCGAAATCGGTCAGTTTCAAAACACCGGGTTTTTCGACATGAACTTCCTCGTTTTCGAGGGAACGGGCAGGCTGGGGTGGTGTGGAGGGTCGCTGGGAGTCGCGAAGTCGCCAATGGGGATAGGCTGGCTGCAAGATAGGTGCTTGGTGCAAGTGTGACTGCAGTCCTTGATTTGACGGTTTCTCCGGATACGGTGCTTGCTCGTGGCGCAACACCACGGCCCCAGCTGGGCCAGTGCCCATACCATTCTCAGGCGAGGGAGACACAGGCGGAGTCATGAGCACCTTGTATACCACGGGTGCGGATGGACGAGCATACGGTCCCATTGCCGACGGGATCGATGCGAGAGAGCGGGGGGTTGGCGCGTGACAGTGGTCCATAATCTGACGAGGGGTTTAGTTTGAGCGTGAAATCTACGCGGGGTCGAATGGACGAGTGGCAAACGGGAGAGGAGAGAAAGGCGGAGGAGTATATGTCGAGAACGACCGAAAGAGTTGGAGCGTATTAGAGAGTAGTTATAGCTGACAGCGTGATTAATCGGGCTGGTGGCGGATGAAAGTAAATAGCACATACCCGTAAGGGTTGTTTCAGGCAGTGGTAGGGAGGTGATGGGGGACGCTTCTGGGTGGAGATGGATTGTTCTGTCGAGGCGGCGGCAGTTCGCCTGAAAGGGTGAACTATTATAACCACGCTGATTGACGAAAGCTTCTTTCCTGCCAAGGTGGGCGCCAGATTCGTCGCTCAGGGCTCTCCAGGCTCACAGTAGCACAGTCAGAACAACAACGAAACGAGTCAGAAACGAGGCGAAATGTTGAAACCTTGGCTACGTAGACATTGAAGGTCGAAGAGCCAGGTATTGAAACACGTCTCAAGCTTTTCCTCGTGCTCTCTTTATATAAGCTCTTCTTCAACTACTTCCATGTCTCGCATAGGCAACGCTGGAGCCTGGCTCAAGGGTACGACCGTGCGCAAGGGCGGTATCACCGCATCAAACACCCATTCTACTCGGTCCAACACCCCCCATGTTCAGAGCACCTCTACAACAATATTCGGTGGTGGTGTCAAGGATGCATCTGGCAGAACGACCGAATATTTCGTGAGTCTCACCAGTGTCCCTCTCCCGCGGATTTGCTGAGGCAGGCGTCATGATAGTCCATGGACGATCAGTGTCCTGTGTGCAAATCCGATCGGTATCTGAACCCAAAGCTACGGTTGCTCGTGAGCGCGTGTTATCACAAAATGTACTCGAATCCTGCATATCCGATTCCCAAACTAAACCGCACCATGTCTAGGTGCGAATCATGCATTGATCGGTTGTTTACCCTCGGGCCCGCTCCGTGTCCGATATGCCAGAAGATCCTCAGAAAGCTAGCATTCGTCCCACAAACTTTTGAGGATCTCACCGTTGAGAAGGAGGTCGCAGTTCGGAGGCGTATAACAAAAGAGTAAGCAAGTCCGTCTTGCCACCCAGGGCTGTGGGTTATGGCCTTCCAGCTTCAATAAACGTCGCGAGGATTTTCCCGACCTTCGATCGTACAATGACTACCTTGAAGAAGTCGAAGATATAAGTAAGCACACGTTCATTGTATTATCCCAAATCCTGTTCAGCTCAATGCAGCATTCAATCTCATCAATGATATCAACATACCGGAGACCGAAGCTAGGATAGAAAAATATCGCAAAGAAAATGCTGCGTTAATTGAACTTAACGTGCGGCGAGAGGAACAGTACATCCAATCTCTGAAAGAGCAGGAAGAGCAGGATCGATTAGAAAGAGAACAACGTGCACTCGAAGCCCGAAAAGAGGAAGAAATGGAGCGTGAGGAGAAGGAAAAAGACCGGCAAGACATCATCAACCGACTGGAAACGAGCACTAAGGACGCCGCCAAGATTATTGCAAAATCCCGTGCAGAGGCAAACAAACGGTTATCTGCTCGTACTGCTTCCACCACCTCGGCCAAAAGCAGTGCACGACTCCTACGTTCGCGTGCTGCGCAAAGCACTACCGTTCCTGACGTACCACACATCCCCCTGCAGGACGATCTGTATACGTATGAAGACGCGTATACCCTACGGAACAATTACGATGACATTTACAGTGAGGCAGTACGTGAAGACAGGGAAGGCATCATGAGAGCAGGAGGATATCGTGTGCAGGAAGCTTGGGACAGGGCTGTGAGGTCAGCGGTTGCTGAACTATTTTTACTTCCGCTTTCAGGAGTTTCTCACTCCGATAATACGCGTGAAGCCCGTCAGGATAGTGTAACTTCCGCAGCATAATACACATTCAGATTATTATCCTTCTGCGAGGTGAATGGTATTGGTCTGCGACGGGGATATTACGTACGAGACTAAATAATTTGACACTCGGCGAAAACGACTTTGCGAGCGTTTTGCTCCTGGTCCGAGAGAGGATTACCCATGGTGAAATAGAGAAGTTGGTAGTCTGGCTTTTTCCTGAAACAACACCCACGTTAGTTTGCAGGTCATGGGATTGAAGGTAGACCAACTTATGTTTCACTAATCTAAATGCTTTGATGATCTTGTCCGAATCTAGAGAAGGTTTAAGGGCCACAGCTCGACGAGCATCGCCCATTTTCCCGTCGTCTGACCCGGGTACGTTGACCACTTCATCGTTAGAGTCCTGGTTTGGACGTGATCGTTTTCTTGGGGCAGGAGACTTCGATCGTTCACGACGCTTGCCTTTAGTAAGCACAAGCGATGGCGATGAAACTGCATTAGGTGACACATTAAGAGCAGCTTTACGAATTCCATCGGGAATTCTGCTGTATAATTATATCAGTCACGAGCTGCTCGTGATGTCCACGGTGTAGGATGTCACCATGAAGGATCGAACACCAGCAGGCTATACTTGTCATTTTTCCCAAGTTCGTACCCTACGATCGTCATAGAATGGCCGTCAAATTGCATTATCACAGGCATCTTCGCGGTAGCCACGACAGGGGAAGCGGTGCGGAGTATCTGGTTGATATCCCCTTCGGGCTTATAATAATTAACAACCCAGTCCGTCAGTGCATCGAACCCTGTGATGTGGTGAATACCGAGCAATGTCTCTACAATGTGGACTAGTAAACCTTTTGGGGATTTCCTAATGTCAAAATCCACAAGCACACAGCTAAAGCAAGTTTCTACAGTCATCATCTTAGTCGTCACAATTTGTTGTCGAACTTACGGAATTTTGCGAGAAGTGAAAGCAACATAGAGATCTGGTAGCTTATATTAGAATATTAATGCCTGAACATATCCGTTAAATGTTACCGCTAGTTCCAATCTTCTTCTTGGTGTCCACCAGTTTGTGATCAAAGTCAGTGGCACCGATCTCATCGTACCCTGCTAATTATGTTAGCACTAAAATGTGGATCCAAGCTGAATTGATGCTACCATGTCCCCAAGCATCTTCTATCCAGTGTTGGAGATTTCGTACTCCAGGGGGTAACGGAGATTCAAGGTGAGGAAAGTAGACGGTTTGAGACTGCTGATCCATGAGAGCAGCACACGTCATCAAGAAGTTGCGATATCTGACACCATGGTTAGCCAGTTCAAACCTCGGACTATAGAACAACGTGCCCGCAACCCCATGATGTATCGAAGCTTTCACGAAAAATGTGAGGTGTCCGCTCGTAGCATAAAACGGCACGTTTAATTGCACCTTTCTTGTGGGATTCCTTTAATGCCTCTTTCAAGATCGAGAGTACACCTAACAAGCCTATCCTCAGAAGCTGACTTTACCTGTACACTAGATGCCTCACCAGGTGTATAGTTATTAGGTGGTGCCTTTGACTGCGCGGGGTACCAAAAGACGTCCTCGGGTACAACGTTCTTTGTATTCTTCATCGGAGACACCCTTCCCTGGGAAGTGAGAATCGCGGAAGCGGTTTTCCGCTTTCCACGTTTAAAACGCGAGCCTGCCAATGCGTCAAGCTCGGTAAACAGAACACGAATCATGAAAAGCGCACTGGATGACTGACTAGAAGAGTGTTCGTCGTAGTGCTCGATTCTCTCCTCGGGACCTAAACCATGTAGGCTGCGAGAGCACAGTTGGCAGATGTCGTTGTTCCGAGAGAGGCTTTGAGTGAGTCAGAGGAGTGAATATGGTCGGTGCGAGTGGGTTACCTTGCGACGACGGTGCTCTTGTCTAGTATTTCTATGTCAGAGTCGATCATGCCACCACCGTAGATCTGTCAAACGACGCTATGATACCAGTGGCAGTGTCAACCCGAATGTGTATTATATAAGCAACTTGGACACGCGTCCTGTCCTCATAAACAAGTCATCTCATCTTCATCCATGTCAAGGTCGTACGATCGCGGTCAGTAACATCTCCATGCACCAGGCGGGGCACTGATAATGTGCTATAGCACTCACCGTATTCTCTCCGGATGGCCATTTGTTCCAGGTAATGTTGACATGCGTCATTTCCAACCAACTGCATCTCACCGGCATATGCAGGTCGAATATGCACTCGAGGCCGTTCGAAAGGGGACATGTGCCGTGATTCTTTATTATACTTCCCTAGTAAATCCCCTTAACCTTACTGCCAGGTTGGTGTACGAGGCAAGAATGTTGTTGTATTGGGTGTCGAGAAGAAATCCGTGTTGCAGCTTCAGGACCCGCGTACGGTCCGCAAGGTTGTGATGCTTGACGATCACGTATGCTTGGCGTTCGCTGGTACCATATTCCTTTCGCGATCGATCACTTCAGGCTTATTCCCTAAAGGTCTGACCGCGGACGGGCGTGTCCTCATCGACAAAGCGCGGATAGAATGTCAAAGTCATCGATTGACTGTAGAGGATCCGGTAACTGTGGAATACATCACAAGACATATTGCAAGTATTCAACAGGTAATCACACTTTGATTGGAGCCTTGCAAGTTTGACTCCCTTGCGTCCAAACAGAAATACACGCAGTCGGGCGGTGTCCGTCCGTTTGGGATCTCGACACTGATCGTCGGTTTCGATCCTCACGATGCTAGGCCAAGATTGTATCAAACCGAACCAAGTGGTATCTACAGTGCATGGAAGGTAGGTGAACTTGCAGTAGTATAGTAGTATTCTAGGACAGATTTTTCACTCCTTTTAGGCAAACGCCATTGGCCGTTCCTCCAAAACGGTTCGTGAGTTCTTGGAGAAGAACCACAGAGATGATATGACACGCGAAGAAAGCATCAAATTGACAGTCAAAAGTCTTCTTGAGGTTGTGCAAACAGGAGCTAAGAATATCGAGATCAGCGTGATGGAGGGTTATGGCAGGATCACTGTACGCCATGCTTGTTTCAAGGTGTCATACAAGCTAAGCCCAATTACCAGAGTTTGGATCTTTCTGAAATTGAGGCAATAGTAAGCGAGATTGAACGAGAGAAAGAAGCTGGTGGGTTGGTTATCATTATGTTTATACAATATGCTGATAAAACCAAAGAGGCCGAGCGAAAACGCACTCGGTTAGCAGCAACTGCGGCCGGACAGGCTGCGATGGCATTGCGTGCGGATGCTGGTCAGACATCAGGGCAGTAAATGTTGGGTGTAATGTACTGTGTGCTGAGCACCGAAATGGAAAGTGTCCAGACGTGGTCTGCCATGTATGGAATTTTAGATGGATGTTTGGCAAAGGCTTGTGAAATAAACAAACACGTCTGCGCGAGTTTCAGTCCTACTGTCAGCGATGCGCGCTTCACAACTTGGACTGACACCGCGAACAGCCCAGAAACATGTTCTCCTCTCAGAAATACTTTCTGTCACGTCGGTCATGCGAAAGAACTCGCGTTGGGCGTCTGCAGCTCGTACACTGCACGCTCGGGATTCCGCATTGGCAAGAGATCTCGGTCTTCGAAGAGCAAACCCGGGAGATCATAAACAACGCTCAGGGAGAATGTCCAAAGAAGCAGATCTGATGGCCGGCTTTCAGGAACTGAAACGTACTGTTCGTGATGCAGAAGGTCGGTCCAACTTTTGGAAAGGATTCATGTCTCATGATACTCTAGATGTCCAGAGCATTCCACTTCCCTTCCTTCTCGGTCCGTTCTTTGCCATTATCCGTTCCCCAATCTCTACTGGTCCAATCACATCCGTGGCGCTTTCTGCCCTTCATAGTTTCTTCGTATGTGGATTGATCTCATCGAATTCCGTCCAGCTGGAGATTGCGTTGGTCGAACTGAGCAACACAGTATCCCACTGTAAATTCGAAGCGAGTGATTCATCAGGCGACGAGGTTGTCCTGCTCAGAATCATGACGGTAATTCATGACTGCATGGTCGGGAGTAGTGTGGGGGTATTCCTCGGCGACGTGGAGATCTGCGAAATGCTAGAAACCGTGTTGACGACGTGCTGCCAGATGAGGTTAAGTGGTTTGTAATCCCATCTTCCATGATTCGAAGTTTCCTCTGACAAACGCATGCAGAAGTCTTGCGTCGGTCCGCTGAGTCTACGATGCTTTCTATCGCTCGGACGATATTCGGACGCCTTTACGATGTTGATCCCGCAGAAGAGGAAGCGAAGCTTCGAGTTCAGGATGAGGAACCCCAGCATGGGGACCTTAGCTTGACCGTCTCTGCTAACGTGTCCTCACATAGTCAAATAAGTGATAATGCGAATCCTCCGGGCGACATTGAGGAGCAAATAACCCAAAGAAGTGCTGTCATGCAGACCCCCTCACTTGATCCAACGACTAATCCTGATAGAACCGTGGGAGGGAATATCCAATCTGCTGATGCACCCAGACCTTGTAAGCTAAATGCTTGTCCCTTGAAAGGTTCTCATACATCGATCGTTGTAGATGGGCTCCCTGCTCTCTTGGAGCTCCTTCGGGTGCTCGTGAATATCCTGGATCCAAATGATCAGGTTCACACAGACTCGACAAGGCTGACTGCTCTCACTATCCTGAACGGTACTATTGAAACTTGTGGAACGAGAATAGGAGATTACCCTTCCCTTTCTGTCTTGATTCTGGATCACGGGTGCAAATATCTTTTCCAGCTTGCACGTTCTGACAACGCTGCTGTGTTGCAAGGCGCTTTGCGAACAATATCGTCCCTGTTCGAGACCATGCGACCACTCCTCAAGTTGCAACAGGAGCTGTTCTTAGCTTTTAGCATTGATCGCTTGGCAACCCCTCTTCTTTTGAGACCCAATACATCAAAGAAGTATCAAATGGATTCACCTCGACCCGGCACTTCTGCTACTTCAACCCCGACCCTTGAACCGGTTGATGCGGAACTGGAACTAGAGAAAGGAAGTCCTGTACCTTCTCGCCCCCCTGTACAGCCTGCTCGCGGTGACACCCGCGATTTGATGTTGGACACATTGAGTCACATCTCTCGTCATCCCAGTTTCATGGTTGATCTCTATACGAACTATGATTGCGATATCAACTGCGAGAACCTTTTTGAACGGCTCATAGAGTTCTTGACCAAGGTTGGTTGACTGTGCGCCGTGATTTGTCGGACAATTTATTCTCGTTTACAGGGGGTATATTCTTGGCATTACTCGTCTGGCTCAGAGGCACACCAACTGCATTCGCAATACCTCTGTCTAGACATGTTGTTAGCATTCGTGAATGACATGGCGTTACGTGCCCAAGGGGTAGGTGGCTCTCTTTATCTCGTGAGGAGTGTTCACTTTGAGTACAGGAAAGTGATGCCTGGAGATCGGTGTGTTCTCAGATCTTTTTGTATTCTAGAACATGTTTTGATGTTTTCTCAGGACTTTGAGTCACCGGAACAACTCTTGCAAAGCAAATCTAGGAAGAAGCTTGTATTGACAGGGGCAGCCCGATTCAACTCGAAACCTAAGCTCGGGCTCGCTTTCCTAGAAGAGAATAAACTCATATACTCGGACCTTTCCCCAGAAGTATCTCGGGCGAAGAGCTTAGCAAAGTTCCTTAAAAGTTCTACTCGTCTGGATAAACGTCTGCTTGGGGATTACCTATCCAAACCAGACAATCTAGAACTCCTGAAGGAATTCATGAATCTGTTTGACTTCCATGACGTGACTTAGTTAGTTATTTTGAATGCGTTGAAACTTACACCCTCGCTTCCAGAAACCAACGGTTGACGCTATGCGAGAGATGCTTGAAACTCTCAGACTTCCTGGGGAAAGTCAACAGATCGATCGTATCGCGGAGACATTTGCATCGGTTTACTTTGCTTCGAAGCCAGGTAACCATAGACTTGTTCGACGTCACTATTGCTGACATCCGCTTCATTGTTTAAATTAGCTGAAATTAAAAGTCAAGATGCCGTCTATGTATTATCATACTCCATCATCATGTTGAATACTGACCTTCACAACCCTCAAATTCGGGTAAGCGCAAACCTGTGCCTTCTACACAGCGTCTTATTATATACTAGAAACGGATGACAATAGAGGATTACCAGCGGAATCTGAGAGGACAGAATGGTGGCGAAGACTTCTCGCCTGAGTTCCTGGTATGAACTATGGTGATTTTGATTTTCTGGCTGATTTTTTTCTAGCGACACATTTATGATTCGATACGCAAGCGTGAAATTATAATGCCAGAGGAGCATACAGGTCAGCTAGGGTTTGAATATGCCTGGAAAGAGTTACTTGCTCGCTCGCGGCAATCGGGTACGTTCAGGGTTTCATAGAGGTGTTGGCGACTAACTGAACTCTACAGGACAATTCATAGTATGCAATACAGCTCTCTTCGACTTCGACATGTTCAAAGCTGTCTGGAAGCCAGTTATATCTGCTATCGCCCATGCCTTTATCACCTTCGACGATGAATATGTGATCCAGCGGGCAATTTCAGGGTTTCGACAATGCGCTACGCTAGCAGGACATTTCAACCTTCCGGATGTATTTGATTTTGTCGTTATCTCACTTTCTCAAGCCACCAGCCTTTTGTCTGAGGATATCTCAGTCCACGTCCCCAACTACCCAGTAGTTGAAGTCGAGGGACAATCTGTGACCGTTTCTTCCCTGTCCGTTAAATTTGGGACAAACTTCAGAGGGCAGTTAGCTGCTGTAGTCTTGTTCAATATCGTTAATGGCAATGGCAATGCTCTTCGTGAGGGATGGACACAGGTTAGCATATATACTTGCCACCATCACCGCTTCGGATGCTGACCCTATGTAGATTTTCGAAATGTTCGAGAACCTGTTTATGCATTCCTTGTTGCCAACTAGAATGTTACAAATGGAGGATTTCCTTGGTGGTGTCACAATGATACCTTTACGTGGCGCCCATCCATCCAGACCAACGCCGAGGAGCGATGGCGGTCTACTTTCTGCTCTGTCGTCTTACCTCATGACCCCTTACAGCATAAGTTCCGAGAACCTTGTACCTGAAGCCACTGACCAAGAGGTAGAGAACACGTTATGCACTATAGACTGCATAGCATCATGTCGTCTGGACGAGCTATATGCTCAAATCATGTAAGTTCGTGTGAGACGAGCAGCGCAACGCTTGACTATCTTGTAGGCATCTAGACTCGGAGGCCCTAGTCGCTGCCATTAGAGCTCTCGAGGCACTCGCGCACGAGAGAACCATTGCCCGGCTCAAGCAAGAATTTGACGACGTCACGAGCTCACACGGCGGAGCATCACAAAATGACGGGACCTATGTTTTACCCTACGACCCTGCTGCCGTCTTCCTTTTGGAGACCATGACAAGCCTCGCATGCCACACGACGCAGTACATTGAAGATCTCTGGCAAGCTTTTCCGCAGTCACTGAATGTATGTTTTATAACTGAATCTTGCATTCCCTAGGCCCGTGCTTTTCGAGCATTTATCAGCACTTTTGTCTGGTTCAACCCATTACAGTGTGCTACTCATTGAACGTGCTGTTGTTGCTCTCTTGCGCCTCGTATTAATCCTCGCCCAGAAAGTGAGTAAGCATGCGTGCATGGTTATAATTCGATGCTAATGTATTCTAAATGAAGGACACATTGCGCGATCAACTCTATATATCACTCGATTTGATTGCCAACTTGCCGTTATCTGTTGCCAATTCGGTTTCCGAACATGTAATAGCTGGTGTGAGCTTGATTTTGCAGCACAAACCCCTCTCTGGGTGAGCCGTTTCCTTGAGCTGGGGCCAAAGCGCTGGTTTGATTGTTGCTGATAATTAACTTAGCACACAGACGGAATGGAATATCATCTTTGCTGCGATCCGTTCGACGATTTCGAACCCGGAGGCCGCCCGTTCCACGTTCAACCTTGTGACGAGCTTCGCAACGGATAGCGAAAACCAACAAGTCACACCGGATAACTTAGTGGGACTCTTGTCCACTTTGGACGACTTTGCTACCGCGGCGGGGGCGTCAATTCAATTCTCACAGGCAAAGTCCCGCCGGCCACGTCAGCAGCCTCCTGCAGAGTAAGTCAAGTCTTTTGAACACCCGACTCTCACTCCATCTTTGCCCAGTTCACCACCTATCGACCGCGGCCGCAAGGCCATTGACCTCATCTTTGACTTGAAAAGGGTTATTGCGCCATTTTCCGAGTCTGCAAAGCTCCAACCTGGGCAAGGTGACCGATTCGTTTTTAATATCTGGGCTTTTGCACTGACCATGTACCTAGCTTGGCGTTATTACTGCCTACCGTTGATCTCGTCTTTAGGGAAACAGTCAACGAACCCTTCGAGGGTCGTCCGAAACACTGCCATCAGTCAGCTACAACGGCTGTTGCTCGGCCCTCAGCTTGTTTACGACCAAGCCGACCACACACAGGTTGAGGAGATCTTCAACAACGTCATTTTTCCTATCTTGGATGAACTCTTGAAGCCCCAAGTATATCTGCTTGACCCGCAGGGTATGTCAGAGACACGATTGCGGGCATCCGCGTTGCTGTGCAAAGCCTTTATGCATTTCGAAGTCGCTCCGAGCTCTCGGAACGCAGACACGCGGGTTCTGTGGATCGAAATCCTAGACTTGCTTGACCGTCTGATCAGCACGGAGAAGAGCGAACAGTTGGTGCGTGATCATGTCTGCACATTGCGCCCATGAGGGTTAACAGGATACTTAGTACGAAGCAGTTTCCGAATCGCTCAAAAACGTGGTGTTGGTCATGAATGCAACTGGTGTCCTTGTCCCGCCCGCTAGCGAGGACAACCGTGATGAACGGCAGCGCACGATGTGGACCGCAACACAAGCAAGATTGGAACGGTTCTTACCGGGATTCTTGTCCGAGGTGCTCTCTGTGCCCAAGGGCTCTGCAACAGACTCGAGACGTGTTTCTGGCTGAACAAGTCAAATATGGATTGCAGATTGGCATAATTTCACATAGACAGCGGTATATACATTGTCTCACGGAGGACGGGCACGATAAGAGCTACTAAAAGAACTTCATCTTTGATAACCTGTACATTGGTGATGAGGAGACATGCTAAACCTGACTGGGTCGGTGGACTCACCGGATACGGGAGTAAACCCCAGCAAGGATGATAAATGGCGCGATCGAGTATGCTACCAGTCGTACGAACGCCTCGCTGTGTTTGACGGCCCAAGTAGACCAACCTCCACCAAGGTGTGCAGTGAACAAAAGAACAGTGAGCAGGATATATCCTGACAACCTACGGGAACGCGGCGTGAGACTCGGGGGAGAGCGAGTGCGACGACAATCCTGTTTACCTGTGGTATTTCCACAACCCCTTGGCCTTTAATCCACCGCCCCACGCGGCACCACCAAACCACACGGTCGAAGCTCCGAACAAAATCTGAACGGCGATCCATGCGACGGTAATGATCCCAAATGTCTGTCGAGAAGATAGTGGTCAGGAAAATGGGGCGCTAGGGGAGCACGTAGGCGCCTACGCCATGCCATGTCGTGAAGTGGGGCGCATGGTGACTGTTCTTGTTAACGAACATGGAGAGCGCGCCGAGGAGGATGAGCGGGCCGCCGAGGGCAATCGTGGCGATCTGGTGCCTCTGCAGACCCGCCGCCTTGGTGTGGGCCTGGGACGTCGGCTGGAGGGTCAGAATACCTTTTGGGTTTCAGTGGATGAAACACATCCGACGTCGAGTGCGTTTTACCGTATGTGAAGCAAGTGATAGCCAAGCTCTGCAACAGAGGATGGAACACGCCCCAACCCATTGACGCCGGGTTGTTGCCAAGGACGATAGACCATGTTGAGACCACGAAGACCTAGATGCGAGCGTCGCTGAAAACGATGCGCAGTGTATGTATATCAGATATGCTCACAAGCAACGCGATCTGTGGTCACGAAAGGGGAAACGGGGTCAAAAGACGAAGCGCGTACGACGTCGACCGGCTAAACATACCCAAATGACAATGCTCGCAGAGACATCGCCCTTTCGGACTTCTGGGCTGGTAACCCTGGAGACCATGGCTGGTGGTTGAAGAAGTGTGTCCTGCTCTTCGGCGGTGGCGCTTTCGTTGTGGTCGTGTTCAGAGTACGTCGCCTCGTTGGCCATGACGGTCAGAAGAGAACTCACAACTCACAGTTCGGTTCCAGCGGGTGTCGATGACCCACAATTCGGTTCCAGGTGTCGATTAGCAGATTAAAACAACACTATTAAACCAGCGAGATACAGCAAGCGTAACAAGATGAACAGCAGAAACGGTCTCAGAACAACGCAATACCGATCAGCAAGAGCAGAGAAAACGCAGACACCAAATCCCAAAACTAAACCCAACCCAACCCAGCATCAGTGTTCGCCTAACCGTGGCCATGTCCCCTCCTCCTTCCACCTTTCTACTACCTCACGGAGTGTCTCGCGATCGAAATACGGGCGCTTCAACTGATATCCAAGAACGTTCTTGATCTTTCCATTGTTGTATGCAAGCTTGTGTTTTGACAGGGCAAACTTATTCATGTATGCGGTCAATGGTGAGTGTAAGATGGGCGGATTTGATTGCTGGAGCATCTGCGTCCAGGTCCCTACGTGATGTTCGTTGATTTCCTCGACCAAGTCTTCCAGTTTGAGCTAACGAGCGATCAATGGACGGACAACCACGCATACAACACGAGTACCTTTGCGAGTGTCGTTTCAAAATTCGTATAAAACTCGAACGTTGTTCCGAAATACTCGGTGATCATAGAGCCTCCCTTGGCTAATGTCGTTTCCGAGTCATCGACAAGATTAAAGAGGGGTGCAGTTGGTTGTTCGTTCGGAGAAACAGTTCCGTCGATCTCCTTGACCTTGCTCTTGTCATTATGAAATGGTATCTTTTCTCCGGCCAAAGTATCAGCTTGTTCACGACCGTGTTGACGCATCCACACAGCACACGCCCACAATGCACCCGCCACATCTTCGACATGTACCGTATGGACGGGTTCTTTTCCTGGGCCCCATCTAAGGAAGAGTCAATGACGATGAATGAAAGGGTAGGGTGAGATGTACATCGTCTTCATTGGTTTCTTCATATATCCGTATACTGATGCGACGGTAATCACGAGTGGATCTTGAAATATGTGTCGTGAGATTCGCACAACTTAGAGGGAGAGGGCTTCTCACAAAGGCCATACTCGACGTAAGGGCCATAAACAAAGCCAGAACGCAAGATGACGAGGTTGAGACTAGTTGGGCATGAGCTTGCTTGTCTGATATGAATTTTTGGGTTACCCTTTGATGGATGCCAACATACGGAGCGTTTCATGCCACCAAACGTCGAGGGGTCGTACGGGTTTCACGTCCTCTTTCTCGTCATGGAGACCCTTGTCGGAGGACTCGTAAACGGGATGTTGGAGACGGACGTATGCGCTGACATTGTGTTTTGCGGCCTCCAAAGCGATGATGCGAGAGAGGGTGAAGGTCAACTTGATGGCGATCTAGTGAGTGATGGGATGGGTATGAGGGGGATATGAGAGCGATCGGGACCTACGACTTCTCCACGGTCCGGATTGACCTCACCGGTGAGATCAAATACATAGGAGTAGGGGGGTGCTCCCGACGGAGGAACGAAGGCGGAGGCGACGGCGGCTGAGAGGTGTTCAGGTGGTGGATAATACGACCAAGGGGAGTGCACGAACCGGGGACGGTGAGGTTTGCCTGGCGGTATTCAACGTTGGGCTGAGCGAGGACGTCTGGGAACTGTGATCCGAGATAACTGTGTCGAGGGGGATGAGTGTGGTGACTGGGGTGGGGACGCGCACTGACGTTGTGGGTGGTGAAACGGAAAACTTGTCGACGATGCGGAGATGCTGGGGTGGTGTGAGCGAGGGTTGAAGAAGAGAATGAAGACGGACCGAGACGAGACGGGGACCGTGTGGGGGAACGAGGACGGCTGCGAGTGCACGGGAAAAGGTGTTGAGGCCACCTTGAAGAGTGGTCAGGATGAGCTGTGAATATGAGATGAGATGAGCGGGTGAGGATACGCACCGAATATGATGGCGGAAGAAGAAGAGACGTCCATGATGTGATCGGTTCTCATCACCATCCTTTATACCGGCCATCGTCACGGTATCGTATTCAATTGTTATTAGCTAATCTTTTCTAATATAACACTACTCCTCCTCCTCCAGATACAAATATACGCTCGAAAAATCCTTTTTCGCCAGCTCAGGTCGAACATGAATCGTCTCCGCGTACACCTGTCGTGCTGCATCGCCAACCGGAAGGTTGACACGGTCCGACATCGCAACATGTCGTGCTAAATCCATGTCCTATCGCAAACACGTCGTAAGCACCATCCATCCACAAGGCACAGGACACACTACTACACTCACCTTCAGCATAAGCGCCGTCGCGAAACCCCCTTCGTACTCCCTCTCGCACGGCGGCGACTTGTCCTTAAGCGAGCCTGGCACAGGGTTGTTCACAGAAGACGCCCAGCATCCTCCTGTCGAACTATTGATCACGCTTGCCAGCACCGTCGGATCCAGTCCCAATTTCCGCCCGAGGAGCATGGCCTCTGCCACGACAATCTGCTGCACTCCGAGCACGAGATTATTGCAAATCTTGGCCCCTAATCCTGCCCCGGACGCCCCACAGTGAATGGTCCGAAGTCCCATCAGTTCCAAAATCGGACGCGCTTGCACAAAATTCGCTTCTGTACCACCGACAAGGAACGAAAGCGTGCCAGCCTGCGCTCCACTGACACCTATTGTCTCATCAGCTACCGCCACGGCATACTTGAGAGAACAATACGAACCTCCGGATACCGGCGCATCGATCATCTGTGCCCCTGTCATGGTAACGTCGGCGGCGACTTGACGTGCCACTCCAACATCCAGTGTCGTAGAGTCTATAAACAGTCTTCTTCCTCTTTCAGTACTCTTCATTGCTTGCAGTGCCGGTATAATCCCGTTTCGTTCACAATAGACTGCTTGTACTTGAGGCGAAGACGGTAGCATCGTAACCACCGTCTCCGAGCATTGCACGGCTCTGTTCCAACATGTCAGCCAACAATCCCATGACATGGCACTGAGAACGACCTACGCCTCGGGTGTGTCGACAATGTCCACCTGCGCACCCGGAAACCGAGATGTAAAATTGCGACAGAAAGCGACTGCGCTCTCCGGCACTGCGTCGCACACTATAAAGCGTGAATCAGCAGACTCTGCATACTTTTTCGAGAACAGGTTGTAAGCCATCTCTGACCCCATGCGACCGAGCCCTATGAACGCCATCCCAGTTGAGCCCACCACGCGCGAATCAAGCACACGAACGGTTGGTCTCATCGTCGGTATCGTTCGTGAGTGTACAAGTGGGAGAACTGGACAACAAGCGGGCCGACCAGAATCTATTAATACCATAGAAAGGTTAGGTTAACTTGCCTACACCGCGACTATCCACCGTTCCTTGTGATGTTCGCTGCAGCAACGTCCTTTTTCTCTCGAACCGCGATATCGCAGTCCTATAACATTGGCCCACAAAGTGCTAGTCGCTCGTCCACACCGACCCCTTCAGGGCCTTCTGGCACACACCCCAACACACTTCTCTCTGCGTTGCACAGAGTGGGCCCATGGAAGGTGCGAGGCGCAACACACAAGGTCACAAGCAAACGCGTGTCCGTTTGGACATTTGACAAGCGGGCTGAATTGGAGGGCCTTGGTTCCCTCTCCAGGGACCGCGTCCTGGAGATCATAAAGGCAGAGGTCACCGCTGCATTCGTCGACATCTGTGCACGACTGATCATCTTTCATCTCGCCAGGCCGCTGCGTTGAGTAGAATGCGCCATCCGTCCATCCTTGGTTTGTCCTTCCAAGCGTTCGCTCCCCATCCCACTGACCGAATACCTTCAAGAGATGGTCGAGCCTCTCGAGGAAACTCGAAATGAGTTCATTTTCGCAACAGAACCCATTCTATCATCACTGGATATGTCAATACAACGCGGGTCTCACTACACCCCTACCGTCGAACTTGACGAGATTGAAGTGGGTAACGGTACTTTGGCAACTTCTCAGTATCTTCATTCCACCATCAGATCCAAAAGGGGACCCTTCAGCTGTGCAAAGGACTCTTATTCCTACATTCATCAGCAAATTTAATACATTCGAATCTAAGACCAGAATGCATCATTATCAATGAAGCCGTAAGCACCACGACAGTCGCGTTCCCGGTAATTGACTGCGGGTTGTCGCAGGGTGACTGGAAAATATCAGGATTGGGTTTGACCATCCCTTTGATGACTGCCGACGGTTCACCCTCGCGATGGGAGTTTCCAGGATTTGATGGGCGTGTGCCATCTTACATCCAGCGCTCATTCGATTATATCGGTATTCTTGTCTTGTTACTCATTGACAACCCCCGTTGAAACATTCAACAGCTCCGGAATATGCATTGGATGAAGTACTTGTTACTGCATCTGATATGTACTCCCTTGGGGCTGTGATATATGCTGTTCACTGTAGAGGAAAACCGCCCTTTCAAAATCATGGAAGTCTCAGTACCCTGCGTGACAACGCGGGTCGACAAGTTCCAGGCATAGCAAACTTGGATGCGGATTTGCAAGGTATGTCCCTTCCCTTTACTTTTCCCCCCGTTTATTGATGCCAACTCCATCAAGATCTCTTACGGTCGCTCATCACGCGAGGGTCCCAAACCAGACCCACTCCATCCACTCTTCCATCCCACCCTTTCTTCTCCTCGCTCCCTATCTCTACGCTCAACTTTTTGGACCGATCAAACTTCACGGCAAAAACCCGAGAAGAGAAAATATCCTTCATGAAAGGTTTGACTGGTGTTCTGAGCAGGTTCTCAGAAGGATTGAGAATTCGGAAAATACTACCATCTCTGCTTGAAGAGGTTCGATGCCCCCAGTTGGTGTTTCTTCCAGTGTTATTGACGTGACGCGAAATCGTAGATGAAAGACATACATCTCCTACCTTACATCTTGCCTAATGTTTTTGCTATCTCAAATATTCTGTCCGCTGCTCAGTTTGCCCAGCTCGTGCTTCCCAACCTCAAGCCCTTGTTTACCATCAAAGATCCACCGCAAAACATGCTCACGTTGCTGGATAATCTTGAAATGTTGCAGAACAAAACTGAAAAAGGAGTTTTCCGGAAACGTAGGTGCTATATTCCATGTTCTTCCTCAACGAGTTGACATCTAACGAAGAGGTATTACCACTTGTGTATAATGCCTTGGAGTCGGAACATTCAATGGTTCGCATTTCAGTGCATTTCACGTTATATGAATTTTATCTCGTTACACAGGTCCAAGAACGAGCTCTGGGAGTAGTCCCTAACTTATGTGAAACCATTGACTACCCAGAAGTATCTGGTGTCCTGTTTCCCCGCGTGGCGGTGCGTCTACCGGAAGCGACCACCACAGTATACTCACGTCTCCCGTAGTTAGTGTTTACCAAGACCAAACTTCTCTCAGTGAAGATCGCTACATTGGTCACCTTCCTGAGCATGGTGAAGACGCTTGACCAAGTTAGTCCACCCCTCTTTCAGTCCAGAACTAGAGTCAAGTTTCTGTTAGATAAATCTGACACAGAAGCTGTGTCCTTTGTTATCAAAGATCCGTACCAAGGAACCAGCGGTAATGGTATGTCCTCACCGCTGCATGTCAATCACGATTAGATGTATCATGTTTTGCAGATGGCTACGCTGTCTGTTCAAGAAGCCATGGGTCTCAAGGTAGATAGAGAGGCGGTTGCAACACTCATCCTTCCACAGCTCTGGTCAATGTCCATTGGTCCACGTGAGTTGAAGCTGTGTCAGGATTGTAGACAATGCTCATGCTCAATTGATAGTGTTGAACGTCCAACAATTTCAGCGGTTTATGACGGTCATCCGCACGCTTGGAGACCGGGTTGAGAAGGAGCACGACCAGTTTCTGCGAGACTCACAACGCATTGGAGACCAGTCAACGGCTTCCAATAGCGCTGCTTTGCCGGGGTTCGACTCAGGCATCAATTTTGAAACGCTGGTGGGCCGTGGTAGTGCGAATATCAAACCCGACACAATCATCGATGACTCGGATGATTGGGACAACGATGCCTGGGTCCACATATTCGATACCACCCCTGAGGTCAGTAGAGTCCCTCGAGGGTGGAACCAAACTCTGACAACACTGCAGCCATCTGGACAATCAGTTGCAACGCCTGTGACAATACAGGCCATCAGTCCACCTGCTGCCCCGTTCACACAAACTCCTCAGATTCAGTCATTACCTTCGTCACCGCGACTTACACCTGATTCATTCTCATCGCGACCTCCACGGCTCGGAGCTAAACCAATACCCTCTTCATCATTGGCATTCTCAAAAGACACACAGACTCAGTCACGCCGCATTTCCAGCCCTCCCTTGCAACCGCAGCCTATATCATCCTATATTTCACCGTCTACTGCTGCACCTCAGAAGCCCAACTATAATATATCACTCTCCGATACCTCGATAACCCCTCCTAAAGCTTTTTCCACTCCTTCCGGCTACGCTCTACCGAACTATACACCATCTACCACAATAACGCCTTTGCAGTCTACGTCGTCACCCCCATTACAACCCTCTACTCTTTCAATGGGATCTATGCTTGCGCCTATGCAACCTACACGCGTTGTCGCTACCAATAAACCAGTGACAAAGGATGTTTGGAGTGACTTTGATCCCCTCAAGTGATTTAATTATGATAGTTTGTTCATGTTTGAATTGAGAGCTTGTCGGTCGCGTACTGCGGTTCTCTGCAGCCGAGTGTGATTATGAGCCTTAGCCTTGGATATTATCTGTCTGTTGCCATTTTACACATAGTCGAGTGCTGAACTACACACCGCGTTCAAAAGTTATGCGATGGCCATGGACGCTACATTCTCGCGCGCTTTTGGCTGCATTACTTCTCGCTGGCCCTGCCTCGTCCATATGGCCATTTTCACCCAAACGATTCACGAAGAACGCTCTCATGGAAGCAGGCTCCATGGGTTTAGAAGACGGTGACCGTATCATTGCGTTTGGGGATTTCAACGGAGACCAGTTGTGAGTGAACAGCCTCATCTGCTCGTTCGCCTGAGCCGACCATAATGTAGCCTGGACGTACTCGCGCTGGACTCCAATCAGCAGGTCCTATCCGTATATACCTGGAATCATGGTAAACCGATTGTTTTGTTGCCGCTCCTCTTTAGTTCACCGTTCCCCTAGAAGCGTTCATCTTTGAGAAAAGCTCCCAATTGCAACATACAACACCTATATATAACGTTGTTCCGGGAGATTTTACGCTTGATGGAAAACTTGACATCCTCGTCATGAGCGGAAATTCCCCAACCAGTCTCAGCATGGTCCTTTACAAGGGTAACCACGATGGAACGTTTCGTATGTACATGGTGTGCTTTCTACTTCCTCGGTCTGAACGGTTTAAACAGAGTCGACCCCAATAGCTTCACCTTCCTCTGGGCTCCCACAGCCTATACCCGTTGATCTTGATGGTGACATGAAGATTGATCTACTTGGTATGGCACAAGGTTCATCAAGTCTTTTGCAAGCATGGAAAAATACTTGGAACGCATCCAGAAGCCATTCGACGCTGTTCGAGCCGTACGCCCATCGTCTCGACACGGATCGCCTTGCTGACTTGCGCCCAGTGTCGATCCTCCTTTGAGTGGTTCAAAGTGCAAGTTAGCTTCCCCACACAGTAATGCAGTTATTGATTTGAATGGGGATTGTCTCGCTGGTCAGTGTGATTCTACGGAGCCAGTACCATACTTATGGCGCGACTTTGATAGACATCTTCCTGGTCTGTGATGAGGGGTCCGGCCGGAGGTCTTTCGAAATATGGGTGAATAACAAGGATTCTGGCTTTTCTCTTGCGCAACATCAATCACTTCCATCCGGGGTGCAGGCAATCACTTTCGCCGATGTCGGCAAGTCCAGTGTCATGGGTCTTGAATGCATCATACACTAATGTACACGCTACAGATCGAGATGGAACCATCGACATGGTGTTCCCGACATGTTCATCAGTATCGTCTTCGACTGGTGTCGGTTCCGCCTGCTCAATTAACATTGCTTACAATAAACAAATACCAGTTTGTTCCTCCGCGGGGTCTCAGACTACTGATAGGAGGGGGAATCAACTCTGTCGCCCGCCTGAGAAGCTTTGTATTGCAGATCGAAACTTTAAATTTGATCTGAGCACGGACCAGGACAACGATGTGAGAGAGATGCTTGACCTTGCTGTGGTCTGACTTCATCGACTTTAGGCTTTTGTTCAGATTCCTTTCTCTTCCCTTGTCAACTCCCCCTCAAGTTCCCTTCTCGTCCTTGATACTACTTTCTCCCCACCCCTCCCACTCCCGGTTCGTATTGGGGATACAAATTTGGACGGTTTCCCGGACCTGCTGGTAATTGCTGCAACGGCAGACAGACACACCCCAAAGCTTCTAATTTCAGAGCCCTGCACGAAAGGCCTTGCGGGGTGTGATGCACATGGACATGGAAGGCGTGGGTTCCGGTCCCTCCAGAAAGGCGTGGAGACCTTGGAAGCTGTGTATGATGCGCGAGGGGGAACGTTCATCGACATGGATGAAGATGTACGCTGTTTCTGCCTTGTGGGTGTGAAGGTATTATAACTCGCTGTTGCCAAACAGGGAACGCTTGATGTTGTCATTCAGCGAACAGGAGCCCAGGGTCGTGGCACAGTAACGTTCGTCCAAAACAACTTTTACTATGACGCATTTTTCCTGAAAGCGATCGGTATGGCCAACCCTTTTCTCATGTGTTATGCATATGTTGACGATGAATAGTTTTGAACGGCGCATGTAACAATGGCTGGTGTACCACATCGAACGGTTCCAGTTATCTTGTGAGTCTTTGTCTATCTTGTCGTCGAGACCAACTCAAGCGCCGTGTAGCCATTCGGAGTGAGCTACTCTGGGGCTTCTTACAAATATACCGTCCTTGACACTTCTGGCCAACGGTCAGCTGCCCAAGGTAAGAGGGGCGAAACGCTGACCAACGTCATCGTAAGTATTGACGTCTGTTAAACAGTTGGCCAGCTTCCTCAAACCTCTTACCATTCGCTACTCACACCTTATTCATTTTTCGGCCTTGGCCGGACGAACAACTACATCGAGAACTTGTTTGTGGGATCCACGAAACACGCCACGGATCACTTCATTAACATGGAGGGCGTCATCCCAAATTCGCGTGTCGTTATTCACCCGCCGCCTGGGCTGAGTGAAGGGTCATGGAAACGCGAACTGTTCTTGCGACCTGGGCAATGGATTCCTTGGGTGACGCTGACAGTCATTGTGGCTACAACAATATTAGCAGTCATCGTATTTATACTGCATCTCAATGAGAAGGTGGGGCCTTCCGCCGCTATTGGACCTGTCACTGACGGATGGACTGTAGCGAGAGGACGAGTTGGAGAGAAGGAGAGCATCGCACCATATCAACTTCGATGCGTTATAAGATGAACCAACCGCAGGACTTGTTATCTTACATATCATACGTGTATAATGTAAGGGTTCGTTACAATTTGATCTGAGACTTCCATCTGGTGTTCTTCCCCTCACCGTCAAGCCTTTCCACCCTGCCTTCCTTCAAGAGCTTCTCGAGGTGTTGATTCACGCTCCGTGCAGCGGGTTCCCATAGATCACAGGGGTAGGCAGCATATATCTTGGAAACGATTTCCCAAGTGGACCAAGCGTTGCCAATAATCCCTGATCCCTGTTGCAGTACTTGGATAATCTGACGCTCCCTCTCCAACCGATGTTCAATATACGTCTTTATCACCTGTTCACCATCATGAACTATGGGTCCATGGCCGGGATAGAGGATGGTGGATTTGTCGGTGTACGACAAGAGAGAACGAAGTGATGATAAGTACGCCCCAAGATCTTCAAAAACGGTGGTTCCCTGTCCGAGGATAGTGTCGGCTGTATAAAGTGCATGTTCGGAAGGAAACAAGAGAGCGATGGAATCATCGGTGTGCCCTGGGGAATGGATGACCTGGAAAGCAGCACCCGACTTGGAAGTGTCCGAGGAGGAAATGGGGAAAGTTTGACCGTCGTGCAAGTCATGGAAGAGCGATCCTGTAGGGCTAGGCGTGTACATTCCGGGTTCGATAGACTGGATTGCACGCTGGAACCTTTCATCTGGAAGCGCGGTGTGCAGAAACTTGTGTATCCGAGGCGGTTGGAACGGAAGTGGCGCGTTTTGTTCAGCCCAGAGGCTGCGGAGGAGGTTCAGCACGGAGAAGAGCCCACCGACGTGGTCCGGGTGCCAGTGGGAGATGATGATATCAGAAATACGTTGCAATGGGTTCTCCTTGCCATGCTCGAGAGCGGACTCGAGATGGGGAATATAACTCGGCCTGCCTTCACCAGTGTCGACGAGCGTATAAGGGGCTGTCTCGCCGATGAGATACGTGTTTGTCCCTTTTGTCTCTGGAGTTCAGCCAGAGAATGGAGGCTTAAAAAAAGCGTGATTCACCCTGCAATGTGAACTTTCCTGGATTCTGTCGACCGAGTGAAGTGAGATGATATGATGCTTGTCCGTCAGGGGTTAAATAATTACCTGTCCAAGTACGCGCACTACGCGAGTGTTGAGCTGTTAAAGACAAGTAAGTTTTATAACTTCAAGGGTTCTATGAGTGCATGCATACCCGTACAACGGACGCGAGTGCGTCCAGTTTCTCCATTGTGAACAGAGGAAGGGAGGAGAACAAAGTAAGCTAAGCTAAGTAAGGTAAGTTATCTAGTTCTGTAAATGGAAGTTAATTCGCATCACTAATCCAGTGCCTTTTTGGTCACTTGTGAAGTGAACCAATAAAAAGACAAGACATCCACAACCAAAATGGCCTCTCCTCGAAAACGGTTCGTTCACGTCTTTCAAAATCTCTTGGTGTCTTTTTGACTGGTTGTTCAGGTCCCGCTCGCTTTCTGCAGACCGCTCAGATGGACCACCACCATCCACTCGGAGGAGATCGCGTTCACCCCAACCCCGCGTTCGATTAGACCTCCCAAAAGTGAACGATGTCGATCCGGTTCGACGAGCGTTACGCGAAAGAGAACTGGCTGCTCGCATGGCCGTAGTCGAGCTTGAAAAGGCTGCAAAGCCAAAAGAACAAGAAAGCGCACAGGGCTTGGCCGAGAAGCAGGCCGAGTTTGCCAAGCTCGTTGGTTCTCGTTCTGGGGGTGTCTACGTCCCTCCTGCACGGCTTCGTGCTCTCCAGGCCGCCGCTGCGTCGGACAAGTCCAGCCCCGAGTACCAGCGTCTCTCTTGGGATGCCCTCCGCAAATCCATCACCGGTATCGTTAATCGTGTCAATATTGCCAACATCAAGCAGGTCGTTCCGGAGTTGCTCTCTGAAAATCTTATCCGTGGCCGTGGGTTGTTTGCGCGTAGCATCATGAAAGCACAAGCGTCTAGTTTACCTTTTACACCCGTTTTTGCTGCACTTGTCGCCATCATCAACACAAAACTCCCCCAAGTGGGAGAGTTAGTCCTCACTCGACTCATTAGTCAGTTTAGGAGGGCTTTCAAACGAAATGACAAAGTAAGTTGCTTGTCTTATCCACCTCTTGATCAGGGATTTAGACCATTCCTCCAGGTCGTCTGCAATTCAGCCACTACATTCATCGCACATCTCGTCAACCAAGCTGTCGCACACGAAATCGTTGCACTCGAAATACTTATCCTGCTTCTTGAACGCCCAACTGATGACTCTATCGAAATTGCTGTTGGATTCACTCGTGAAGTTGGTGCCTTTCTCGCGGAAAATTCTCCAAAAGCAAACGCAAGCATCTTTGAACGTTTCCGTGCAGTACTCAATGAAGGATCCATCAGCCACCGTGTGCAATACATGATCGAGGTTCTTATGCAAGTTCGCAAAGACAAGTACAAAGACAACCCCGTCTTACCAGAGGGCTTGGATCTTGTGGAGGAAGACGAACAGATTACACATCAGGTTCAACTAGAGAGTGATTTACAAGTACAGGAAGGGCTGAGTAGGCTGTCCATTTTATTGACCCTCACGCAGTCTAACCACTAAACGTAGATGTCTTCAAATATGACCCCAACTGTCTGGAGAACGAGGAGAAGTACAAAGCAATCAGAGCCGAGATTCTTGGGGAGAACGAGGAAGAATCTGGCTCGGAATCGAGTGAGGACGAAGATGAAGACGAAGACGAAGACGAAGGAGGTCGGTGGTGCCCCATTCCAACTAGCACATCATACTTACCTGCCGACACAGTGGCTGAAGAAAAAATGGATATCGAGGACCGCACGGAGACCAACCTGGTGAATCTACGACGAATTATATACCTTACCATTATGAATGCCTTGAACTATGAAGAAGCAGTACATAAACTGCTCAAGGTACAACTCAAGGAGGGCGAAGAGGTATGTTTTGTTTTCTTATAATCGAGTTTTGACACTTGAACAAGCACCCCGTTTATCTAGACCGAACTCATAAACATGATCATCGAGTGTTGCTCTCAAGAACGGTCGTATTCTAACTTTTATGGACTTATTGGCGAACGTTTCAGCAAACTGAATCGTGTCTGGATGGAGTGTCTTGAACAAGCGTTCGGAAACTACTATCACACGATCCATAGATACGAGACGAACCGACTACGAAATATTTCCCGTTTCTTTGGGCACATGCTTGCTTCCGATGCCATCTCCTGGACCGTTCTAGGAAACATCAAGATGAACGAGGATGATACCACTTCCAGTTCTCGTATCTTTGTAAAGATCATGATGCAGGAGATGATGGAGAGCATGGGTTTGAAGCATCTTGCAGATCGATTCAAGGACGAGGAGGTCAAGGCCGCATGCAAGGATATGTTTCCCACAGACAATCCTAAAAATACGCGATTTTCAATCAACTACTTCACGAGTATCGGTTTGGGTGTGTTGACAGAAGAGATGAGAGAATACCTCAAAGTGAGTTGCTTTGCGACTATGTGCGTCGACTTGCTGATCGATGGGTTATATCCAGAACGCGCCTCGTCTGATCATGGAGCAACGTCGGGCGATGCTGGAACAAGAACCATCATCATCAGATTCCGACTCGGACAGCGATTCGGATACGGATACAGATACGGACACTAACACGGATTCTGAGTCGGATTCGGAGAGTGATAGATACGAGGGTCGCGACAGTCGCAGAGCCGCTCGACGTGATGGGGATGATAGTCGTGGCAGAGACAGAGATTATTCCCGCACACCATCTCCACCTCGCCGTTCTCCCTCACCGCCCCCCCGGTACCGTGATGATCGAACGTCGAGTCGACGCGATTCACCACCCTACCGTCGACGTGCATCGCCTTCGCCTCGGCCGAGAGATGACTACAGACATGACCGGGACCGAGACAGGGATCGACGGCGCAGAAGTGATTCGCGCGATCGCGATAGGGCTTACTCGAGGAGGGATGACAGACATGACGGCGGCGGTCGGTACAGGGACAGCTATAGGAACCGGTCCCCGACACCAGACAGGAGACGGAGGGGTTCAGAGGAAAGGGGTTACGGTAATCGCAGGTGACCATGATCTCAATTGAATTGTTAGTTACACACTTTCCGATAGTCGGTGCTCGGTGCCCTTCCATTTGAAGACACGCTCTGAACTATGCTCTGAAGACATGTAATAGGTAGGGTACACCACCAAGCCAGGTAATTCGTTACAACTATGTACGGATACTTGGTATAGGAGTCTGTTCAGGTCCACTTTACTTTACAAAGCGAGAAGCTTCCAAAGTAGGGTTGTAACAAAGAAAAGAAGCAGAGTAGGGGCTCTGGCACCCGGTATTGTTCCACTGGATCCCGGAACAGGCAGGAAGTGCGATGATTCTTCTTGCTGCACGGAGGCTGATTCCTATTAAAAGTTTCGGTGAGGACAAAAAATCGCTTTCAACACAAAACGCTGCGCGTGTACCTTGAAGGCAGCGATTCCGACAAGGACACCAGCGGCGAAGAAGACAAACGCGATCAAAAGCCATATGACACCCCAAACTATGGTGATGATCAAAAACTATCGCTGATACGACTAACTGGCATGAAACTGAACCTTGAGATGGAAAACATCCGCAGACGCGAGCGAACGCGGACGCGTCCGAGTTGTTCACCTTGCGCGCAATGGTATCGTCTATGGGTTGTTAACATCGGCTAGAATAGAATGTGCACCCGCACTTACCAATAACGTCCCAAAGAACATACAAATCAGACATGACACCGATGAACAGGACCTGGAAAAAAAAATAGATGCGTGAAAAGGCGCGAATGGAGGAAAGGTCCACGCTCACAAAGTACCGAAGGGCTACACCCCCTGCGACAAACCAAAAAAGAACGGTCAAGCCAGACATTCCAAAAATAAGGACCCATGTTCTACATGGAACTGAAGCGTGTGCAAACGTATGCGGTGAACATGAAAACGTACAACCAATTCCTTCGGGCCCACCATAGCGTGAATAAGAAGAATCCGGCGAGGACGAGGCAAGCGACCTTGCTTGCGTTGGTATCAAAACCACAGGCGATCAAGCAGGCCCCGATGAATGAGGAGCCAAGATATCCCGCGGGTAGCGTGATCCAGGGTATACCACCGGACATGCGTGTCTCGCCACCCTCATCAGCTGCAGGTAACGTGAGCGGCCTCCGATCGATTCATAATATGACGATGTCACTAACGGTCCAGTTGGACAGAGTGGATAGTCGCACAAGTCAATATGCCGGTAAATGCGTGACTCATCTAGAAAGTATGAGTCATTGAACCCGCCTATGATAGTGTTTCACACTCACCTCGTGGAAACCAACTGTGAGCAACCTTTTGGAGGAGATGAGCTAGATTTTCAAGTTGATACTTGTCGGACATACTTGAAAGGATAGACTAGAGGAGACAGATCAGCTACAAATCGCTGCGATAGATGGAGACTAACTTATCCAACTGAGTAAGGGTACATGCCTAGAATGCGGTTGCTATGGGCCCTCGGCCAAGTTGAGAGAGCATATTGAACCTCACCACAGTATGGCTATTATAACAACATAACAGCCGGCAACAATGAGAGTCGTTCTTTGCGTAGCATTGGGCGTGAGCCGCGTAGCCACATCTCTGGGATGTAAATGAACATGGTCATCAAGGAAAGGCATGTCGTGGTTGAAAAGAACAGGAGTATAACGGTGCAAAACTGCGGCAGAGTTCTCCCTTACTAGTTTGGCACCACACTCGAACACAGCAAATTGACTATTTGGATTTGGATGACTATGCCGGGTGTATCAAACAAACAAGCCAATAGCAAAAACGTAGAAATCCATAATTATTAGTCTATACAACAGCATAGGAGAGAACGGGTACAGATAATAAAGAACATCCAGTATGACAGTATAAACTCAACTCAAAAATCGTCGTCGTCGTCGTCTCCGCCCTTCTTCTTGCGCAGACGTTCCTTCTTTGCCTGTACAAGTTGTCAGCAGTCAGCAAACGCAACCCACTCACAAGAGAAAAAAATCTCACCTTGCGAAGTTCATTCGAAGTGAGTTTCTTCGTCTTTTTATTTTCCAATTTGTTACCCAGGGCGTCAAATTGATCCTCCTCGTCCTCTTTCTTGTCAATGCGAGGACCAGACCCCTGTCCTTCAACCCAGTTATGGCCAGATGCCTCGAGGTGACCATCACGCATAGCCCAAACCCTAGAGAGCGTCCATCAAACAGAGTCACAACTAGTAGCTAAAAAGGGTACTAACTCAGTGCACAGAGACTCTGAGAAATCTCTGTTGTGGGTGATAACGAGGACACCACCTTCGAAGTCCTTCAAGGCGTCAATCAGGGCAGCCAGCGATTCGCGGTCCAGATAGTCTGAACACAGCATTCAGCAAGCAAAACTTTATCACGCAACGCATGAACATACTAGTAGGCTCATCCAAACAGATGACATGAGGACGACGCCATGTCGCAGCACCAAGGACGATCTTGACTTTCTGGCCACCAGAAAGACCACGCATCGTGTTGTGGGACACAAACTCAGCCTCCAGACCAAAGTCTGCGAAGTGCTTCTCAATTTCATTGCGAACGAGAGGACGAAGCAACCCAAGGCGTTGAGCTTCACGGGTGTCTACTTCCAAAACTTTCTATAAACGCAGACGCTCAAAATCCCATCGGATAACAAGTATCACGAACGAAACAGACCTTTTCGAATCCGCGCTTGACAAGTTCATCACGGGGTATCCAAAGGTTCTCGGACGAGCTAAGACCCTTGAAAGAGACTTCATATTCATACGACTGCTTCAATTTCTTGCGAGAAATGATCTCGTCAATCTGTCTCTTCTGTCCTTCGTGGATGTAGAGCGCGCCGTCCTTCATCTTCTGCGCCTCTACCTCAGTGATTTGACGGCTGGCCTTGCTCATTTCTTCCAAGTCTTCACCGGTCTGGTAACGCCAAAGCATGTATTCGAGGGCTGTCTTGTCGAGATGATGGTCGATGTGGTGGAAGGCGTGTTGAGCAACGTAACCTATCACCAAGTTGGGGTGCTTCCAAATTTCACCACCCTTGTTGGGCTCCATCTCTCCTGTGAGCAGTTTGACAAGCGTTGACTTCCCGGAACCGTTGGGGCCAAGAACGGCGACACGAGAAGAGAGAGAGACTTGAAGAGTGATGTCGTACAATTGCTGGACAGGCTGCGAAGGATACTGGAAGCCAACCTTGCGCATTTTGAGCAAGCTTTTTTCTTTGGTCTTGACACCCTCAAGAAGGGGAGGCGCAGGAAGCTTGAACTTGTAATCTTCAGCTGCCTCAAGGCTGTAGTACGACCTGGCTTCTGGTACGTGCTTCACAAAGGTCTCAAGGTTGCCGCGGTACCTCCGAATCTTGAAGCGGTTGAGGTGAAGAACATCAGTAATAGTGTTATTGAGGAACCCGGAGTCGTGAGAGACGATAACTATGGACAGACATACTCAACAGGTGTATAACTTCGAGCAGGAAAAACACTTACTTGATGTACAGTGCTTCAACGACACGAGGTAGCTCTCCAGCCACGCAACGTTCACCACATCCAAGTGGTTGGTGGGCTCATCGAGGAGAAGAATGTCAGCTTTGAAGAGCATTGCTCTGGCAAGCGCGAGTTTCATCTTCCAACCTCCGGATAGACTACCGATAGCTTGCTTCTGGCGCTCATCACTGAAACCAACGGAAGCGAGAGTTTCAATGACCTCCGCATCGTTAGCGAGGATACGGTTGTCGGACAAAATGAATTGCAGGACAGAAGTATCCGCATCGCTACCATCAATATCATGCTCGACGTAGAAGGTGCGGACCTCGTCGGGGGAGGGGAAACCTTCCACCTGACCGTTGGTGATAGCCCGCATAAGAGTAGATTTACCAGTGCCGTTCTTGCCACAGAGACCGTAACGATGACCACGCTTGAGACGAAGTGTGGCAGTGTTCAAAAGGATCTTGGCACCGTAAGCAAGGGAGAATTGGCAGTTGCACAAGTCTTCACCCTCTTCCTCATCCTCTGGGACGTCGTCATCGTCATCGTCTGCGGAAGCTGAACGAACAGCCCATTCCCCTGCCACAGAGGCGGGGTTGGGAGATGGAGCAACAAAGGACAGGTATGGGGCAAGAGATCCCCATTCCGAAATGTCAAAGTTTTTGGCATTCACCAGGTTCGCAGCGAGGCGTGATACATACACAACAGTAACATCGGTGAGCACGGGGGCGGCTGCACCCAGTTTCCTGTAAACTGCGGAGAGGGCCGAGGCCGACTGAGAGGCCTCAGTGACTGGCAAAGGGGGAAGGTTGCTTGCGTCGCCCTCAGGGACCTGACCGACTTGGCGAAGGGTCGCGATCGCCCTACCGACGACCCCACGTGCTTCGGGGTCACCGATGGAAGTCTCAACCTTGATGAGGCCAGGAAGAAGCTTAGGCAGGAAAGGGCGAACAGTGATCGGAGAGTCAACCAGTTTGGACATGTTGTCCACGATGCTAATTATAAAGTGTGATCAACTTTGATGTGAGCATTTAGGCGCGGGATCAGCTTACACTGCAACCTTGCGTTTTGTGGCGGTGAGTTTCTCATTAAGACCGCGGGACAATAAGGGAACCATTAGTGAGAGAGTAGGGGAGTCTACTTCGGAAACGAATGTAGTGGCCGAGAGGAGCTGGACAGTCTTTGGAACCTCCTCGTCAGGGTTAATCAAAGCCTTAATGAGAGCAGGAATGAAGCGCTCAATGTCCTTATTCGAAACCAAAGCACAAGCTTTCTCAAGTGAATCACGAGCCGCCTTCTTCACGTCGGCCTTGGTATCCCAAATGGCCTCCGAGAGGACGGGGACGATGTCAGGCATAAGGCGAGCGGTCTGAACGGGAGCGCTGACAACGAGCTGGTTCAGGACGACAAGAGCACCGGTTTTGACCTGCCATTTCCCAGCTGTTTTGATCTGGTGGAGAAGTGCAGGAAGGAGAAGAGCAGTAGCCCAAGGGTTCATCGTGGCAGCGAACTCCCTGACAGCTTCCACAGCTGCATTGCGAGCGGCGGGCATCTTGTCGGCAAAGCCTTCGGTAAGAGCAGCATAAAGACCCGAGTCAATAAAGGTGGGCTCAAGGGCCTTCGTAGCGCCAGCCTTGGCAAGGGAAACTACAGCGTTAGCTGCGCCTTCACGGGCAGCCGGCGATTTCTTGTCGGCAAGAGCCTTGATGGTAGCATCAGTGAAACCGACTGCGCTAATAGTAGCGGGTCCATTGTTTTGAACAGCGGACGCAAGGGCCTTGACAGCGGCCTCTCGGGAGGCTTTGTCAGCGATAAAGAGAGAGGCGATGTCGAGTTGACCATCGACAACGCCCTTGAGCGAGGCAGGAGAAGGAACAACAGGGGTAGACGCAGTAACAGCGGGCATTTTTATCTAAAAACCCCGAGGCCATAAGAGAAGGAAGGGGATAGATACGCAAAAGACGATACCTATGAAAGACGTAGACAAGAAAACTTTTCTTCTAAAAGGTTGAACAAAGAACGGTCTATTACGCTCTATAGTCTATATGATGCCTGTGGGGAGATGAGGAGGGTATTCAGAGGAGGGGGGGATGAGAGGACGGACCTCTAAGGGAGAAGAAAGAAAAGTTGAGTGGGGATGTGAATGAAACGCATATGTTCAGATCGCGCATAAATAAGGTGCGATCGCATTCGGACTTTGAAAAAAAAATGGAAGAAACACACCGCCGAGCCGAACCGGACAACAAGCACTGCATCATGCACGGCAGGGACAGCCTCGCCTCGTGCGTTCCTGTGTAAAAAAGTGTTGATTGCAACGGGCACTAGATAATTCTGTTCTACTGCAACGTAAAAACTATTCTCTGTCATCCAGCGCGGCGAAGCTCAACGGCGTGAAAGCCTGTAAGAAGTCGCATCAGCATGTGCACTGCACGTTGACAGCATACGTACATATCCCCCTCCTTCGTAATGCTTGCTATTGGCCTCAACCCAGTGGAGACGAAGGGCGTGCAAAAACGCCGAAAGGCCCTAGATCGCGGTGATATCGTTTCAAGATCAATCCAAGAACACACGTTCATCAGATCCGCACCTCCATGATACATAGGACGACCACCGTCGTGGTAAGCCACATGATACCCACGAACACGATGATGATAATGCCAAAGACACCTTGCATTTCTAAAACATTCTCAAGCGTCATGTTCCATAAAACCTCGGATAACTGTGCATGCGCTAGAGAGAGAGCCCACAATCGGAGGTACGAAGCCGTGTGCGAGATGCAACCGAGGCAGAATTCGATGGTATGGATGATCTGATGAATAACGACCTCACCAAAGTCGTGCTTTTCCTTACAAAATCTATCAGAACATGTTATCCGGAGAGGGGCAAGTCACCCACATGTTCTTCTTCCATTTCTTCGACGATGACCCGACCATTACCTTCTTCCTCGATTCCCAGAACCACATCGGAGCTCTCGCGAGGGCCCTCATGGCTAAGTCCCACATACCCTTGACCGTGGATATTCTGCATCTCCTTCCAAAGGAAGTACGGCTTCATACACAACATCCAAGGAACACAGACGACTGCAAGTAGAAGCAATAGGGCTTGGACGAATCCCTGTCCAGGGTATAACTGAGCTTTCGAATCGACCGATCCAGGTGACAAGAACATCGCGATCAGCATGTTGAGCAACGACGGAGGCTCCGTGGATGCGTTCTGCCAATCGATCGTCCACTTGTAGATGATGCAAATAACTAGATACCCGAAGATCGACTGTAGGAAGATCATCTGAGGGATGAAATTCGCATAAATGTCTAAAGGGCGCTTGAATCTAATGTGATTAGGAAGTTGCAGACACAAGGCAAATGTCATCTAAAACGTGTCAACCTAGGCCACATGATCTGATCAACGAAAGACACACATGAATCACTCCAAGTATAATCGCCATCTTCATCTTGTACGAGTTGGTAAATACCAGACCATTGTCCGCATCATGCCATGCGGGATCCAAGCCAAATGGATAAACGCGTCCGTTGGAAACGCCACGGATGACAGTGTCATTGCCGATTTGAAAGTCCCACCCAGAGTGCCATATGTGAAGAGATTTGGAGAATATGTCATTGTACATGAGGCCGGTATAAACCGAGAACAACCCCATTAAAAGGATGATATACCGTCCACTGGATGCGTGTCAGCGGGTGCTTATCGGCTCCACAGTACCTCGTTATAACTTACAAGAAGAACATCCGTGTGATCTGAAGCGGGAAAGTGAGTAAAACGCACCCCATCAAGCGATGAGCTTACCTCGTCTAGGCCCTCCCTTGCCCACTTCTTCTCGTTCATGATCATGTAAAGAGCGGCGAATAGGATGATAAAACCATGACCAATGTCACCAAACATCACAGCGAACAGAAAGGGGAACGTAATGATAGCAAATAGACCAGGATTGACCTCTTGGTAGGTCGCAATGCCATAACTGTCCATGATACTCTGGAACCCCTCCGTAAATTTGTTCGTCCTATTGAAAGTGGGCGGCGTCTTGTTGGTGCGGAGTTCTTGTAAGATCGGCGGAACACCAGTCCCTGATCCCTCCTAAGAAACGAATGAATGGACCAACGTACGATGACGAAGATGCGACAGACCGTGGCGTGACCAAGGGCGAGTTGTATTGCGGCAATATCCCTCGTTGGGCACCAGCCTTCGGCTACCAGGGTCTTCCTCCGCACATCATAATTGAAGAGATTCATCGTCTCGTAGACCACCTTTTCTTTCCGTACAACATCTTGCCATCGCGCAAGATTCTCCCCAATTGTCACAAGTTCGGTGCGTCTACTCACTCTAGTGTTGTAGAGGACGGTTTGAAGGTCCTCTAAACGGTCGGTAACCTCCCGAAGGGAGTCAGAACGCCTATCAGCATTAGCATCGATGGGATACAATGTAGCACCCATAGACTCAGAAACCTTGCGAATCTTGGCGAGCAACGCATCTCCATGAGCAAAAATAATAAACACGTTCTTCCGTGTTTCAGAGCCAGTTGCAGGGTCAACAAAGGGTTCCGTGATGTCCGTGTGATTCATATAGAGGTTGCCCCTCAATACACGCCAAAGCACGCGCTCGAATGTTGGGATACGAGCTCTGTCAATCGTTCCCGCGACAAACCTAGAGCAATGGTCCAGCAGAAAGTAAATGCGAGGAAAGTACACGCACTCCAAGTCAAACTGAACCGTCGATGTGTACTGGTTTTCGCGATCCTCGTGTTGGAGAAGAGGAGCCGAGCTATCATCGAAGGAGGTCCTAATATCCGTCTGGTGTGTTTCAGCCTTGACAAAGAATTAGTGCAATCCACGCTGCCTGTTAGCTAACTTGCTTTTTCAAAGAAGCCAGCCGTCTCTCTCAGGACATAGCGCGCCTCGATGAGTTCTTTGGTACGCTCGCTGAGTAGCTTGTAACTTTCGTTCATTTGCAAAAGTCTTGTTTCGTGCTCTGCTAGCGTAACATCGAGTTCGTCCATGGTGTGAGCTGCACTTGGTCCCATGGTAACAAGCGGTGCCGAGTCGCAAAGAGGGCGAACTGGTACCACGTCTTTTTCTTTCTCGATCTGAGAAGCGAAGAAACGAACACGACGAGCCATTTCTTCGAATCTCCTGATTTCGCCGACGAAAGAGCGCTGGAAAGGATTCACGGCTGGATTCAACTAAGGAAAGGATTCGTAAAGGCAATGCCGGAGCAACGGTGCGACACGTACATCCTTGAATTGAACGTTTCCAAGTTCCCCAAGCTCAGTAACAGTGTCATGAGCTACTTCGGTTGGTATGTAGAGCTGTACCAAGCTCATCTCTTCCGAGCCTGGATTACTTTGTCAGTACCAGAACGTGCATTCGATATCTGGGCCATACGAAACATGGAGGGGTAATCGTCCCCCATAGTTGTGTGTCACGCTAGGAGTTAGCTTCAAGATGTTGAATGAGATAGCTGAGCGAGCGACGCTGGCTGCCAGAGCCTGAAACAAACTTGAAAGACTGTTTGGTTGTGTTTGGCACACTCCGCCCTACTTGCTACTTATCATACATCAATGACTACGCTTGGAGAAAAGGTGGAGTGGAATGTACAGGACAGGACTAACCCCCGAGACGCACTCCATGTGTAGTGAGTTGGGAAGAGAAGTTGCAAGAAACGTGGAAATAACCGCTAACAACCATTCGCCATTGAGCAAAGGATCGCCAGCAGTTCATCCCAGAATCTTGGATAACACTCCTCCAAAACTGACGGTATCTGCCTTGCTTAAACCCTGTTCAAAAGCGCTTCGTCGTCTGGGTCATCGTCCGCTTCTTCCACTGCATTAGTGGAGGGAATATAATCCTGCTCTAACTTTTGCTGTGCTATGCTTGCAAAGCCTTCTTCGGTTTCGTCCGTGACTCTCTGACTTGTCTCATCACCAGGGGATTCATCAGAACATATATCCATTTTCTCCTTGGCAGCCTTCCGACAATCGCATAGGCGACCAAGACTTAATTCGTGATTTGGATCGCCCAAGATAGCACGTGCTCGTTCAGCGGCAAGGCCTTTTGACAATGAAAGGTTGCTTGCTGTGACGGGCCCTGCGACGACCGCTTCATGAACAATGACCGAAACGCTGTCGTTTCTCCGGAGTTCCACATTGCTCTGGCTTTTTCTGCAGTAAAAGAAAGAACATTTGTAAGGCTTGCCAAAGGATAAACGCAAGGCACTTGCTGAAATGCAATCCTCTTGCAACCCTCCGTGGCGGCCCAAACCATCAGTTCCGACACAGGATCTCTCGGAAGGTCGGTGTTCAGTATTTCTAGGATATCACTCATCACCACTTCTACAACCGATGCAGTCTTTTCAAAGTTGTATGCACTGTCCACAAGCACCGCCCCAAAGAGGCTCTCCAGCACGTCACTTAACGCTTTGGGAGGATCATATTTCCACCCCTTAAGGATTGCGTCTTCGGGCGAAAGGGCCTCGAGGAGGGGTACGTGCCGGACTATTGCAGTACTTAGCTCAACATTATTGATGAGCAAATGTTTGTGTAATTCAAGACGGTTGACAGCAACCGACGCGAGGGTGGGTCCGCAGACAGCACGGGAGCGAGCGGCAGAGAGCTGGCCGGATGTAGCGTTCGGAAATCTTTGAAAAAGGTGACCCATGATGACTAGGTCAATCACAGCTAAATCCCGTTTAAGCGTCATGATAAGCTGCTCTAGGAGGTCAACGTTACCATCACCGAGAAATTCCAGACGTTGATACGATGATCCCGCAGACGTAGTAAACGATGGATGTGTGATCGCCTCAACGAGTATTTCACCACGATGAAACTCGTACCCCATCAAAGCTTGCAGGTCTGCAAAAACTGGCGGGATAATGGATGGCTCAGGTGATCTGGAGTAACGAAGGCACCATGGGAGAGGACCTCCCACTGATAACCCTACTGCGTCACCAGCCCGCAATGCCATATCGATTCCCCCGGTGAGGAATGCCGCACCAAGAGTCGCCTCCATGCAATCCTGCAAGCTTCGGCGGGGATATTCCCTGCGTACCGTGTGCTTTGCTTGAGTCAAATAATCGACAGCATCTAATCCTTCTGGTACCGTGTATCTCCACACGTGTAAACTCTGGGCTTCGGATGTAAGAAACCGCTCGAGACCGACCTCCTTGGCACGCGACAACAAAGTGCGATTCGATATGCTGCTTTGGCGGAGTTGAGAGAGTTGGCCTTCATGTCGATGGGGGAACTTGTTCATAATGTGAACAGTGCATGTGAGTTTGAGAACAGAGTCTCCTAATGTCTCCAAACGTTGGTTGTTCCATGTCGCGTTAGTGGTGGGAAGTGTGGATCCCTCGATCAGAAGGTCATCGTCAATCGGGGGTAATCCAAGCTGGAGGCGTTCTTCTCTAGCTCGGTAAAGATCTGTTGCACGCCTACAAATCCGAGGAAGAAATAGGAATGCACGATAAACTGGACGGGAAAAGTGGATGGCCCTGCATGCTCCCTGCGGGATGACCGACCCAACAGGTGCAGTATGGCATTTATACTTGTCAAAACTCTGGTGCTTGGATGCCGGGCGATATAGGCCAGAGGGAACGCGCGGAAGGCTGTGGACTTCGATGAGTGGGCAATCAGTTGGAACGTAAGGTTCACGATTTCTCCTAGTCCACCTTTGCACGAAATATTCTTGGTACGTTGTACACGGAGCCTCGCGAGAACCGGGCGGGGGTACAGATAAAGCGGTAAGATCGTATCTTATGTTATGAAGGACCTGAGCACGGCCATAGAGATTACAATTCATGACCATCTTTTTACCGAAGTCCTTTTCGGTGATGCCTTGCCAGTTATACGTGCCATATGGCTCGCTAACAACGCGTTTCACTGCCTCGAAATCGATGCAATTGTGCTCTGTGAGGGGAACAAGGAAGCAAGTTATGGGTAAAATAATCGGACGTCCAGTGATGCAGAACCAGATGCCCATCTTGGTGTATTCTTCAAGCATGCGCAATGTCTCCCCCTCCTCTTCTGGATCAAACATGAGTTCATCTGTACAGCGCACAGTTATAGTGTAGCCTTCGCTCGTAAGTTCATGTGCGGGTAGCTCTGTTCCAGTCACGAGGCCAGCAGAATCTTCCCCGTCGATCGAGATGACATGCATCCGCAATCTTGGGCCAAGCGTCCATGGGTCCTGGACCAAGACACTCATGATATCCGGAACTTCAGAGACATCTGGAAGCTTGCGACCATCAGCATCGTGGTCGCTCTTCCCCTTAGATCCCGTTGAAGGAAGGAGGTAATCATCGAAAACATCGAGTTTGTGGAGGGCTTTGACAGCCATGAACGCAACCGCCCGTTTTGCCTCACGCTTCGAGTTCCGCATAGGTCCTCGGTATATGAGGTGATCTACGGGAAGAGGGAGGCTGGACGGCAGTTCTAAAACAGCGGCATAATCACCACTATACTTTGGCAATGAGGGGGGAATGTAGGCGTCATGTGGAATGAGGGAGCACAAGTAATTGATCAGCCCGATTGCGGAGCCATAGGTAAGCACCGCCCCAGTAGATGGAACAATGTACCGTTCACGCGCGGCAAGATCTTCAGGGTCATCCTCCTCTAGTTCACCCTCTTCAGAATCTGACGATGATTCTGGTGAAGTAGGGTGGGTGGGATTTTCTCGAGTTTGATAGACTTTCTTGAGTTCAGGCTCAATTTCTTGGAAAGTTTTGTAACGATCGAGATGCGACGCATGGCCGACTTGTGCCATAATAACGAAGGTAGATGTTTTGGTACGAGCTCGTCCTCTAGATTGAACATATCCAACCATATGATGCAACGGATCAAATCGAATGACAAGGTCACAGGCCTAGCAAAATATGTCAGAGTTTTGCAAGGCACTACTAGGTACATCGAGACTTACCGGAAAGTCTAAACCTTCTTCTGCGACAGATGTGGCAACCACTGGAAGAATGGATCAATAGTGCGATACAGCGGGGTACAGCAGGAGAACATACACAGATTCAAACCGCCTTCGTCGTACGATTTGCGGAAGGACTTGACAGTATCTTGCTGCCGCGCTAATCCCATGCCCTTGACGTGTATTCCAGATGCCGCATTCACATTGCTACCTCCCTTGGTTCGTGTGCTATGTCCACCGCCGTGCCCAACAAGCTCGGCACACCGGATGCGACCCCTGAGTTCAGGGATCTTGGACAATACTTTAGCGAGACAAGCAGCAACCTGACGCTGCTCCACGAAGACAATGCCGTGAAATGTTGGAGTGTGGTGTTCGAGCAGGACCTCCGTGAGAGCCTTCACCTTGGGAGTGCACCAAGCAAGTGGGACGGGAATAGGCACGGCCGGCGGGGAAGCGGAAGGGTCTTCAAAAAATGGCTTGAAATCAGAGAGGATGGAGTCAATTTGTTCAAGGGCAGCAGGAATAGATGATGCATTCCGATACATGGGAGGATCACCAATGACCATTCCATCTTCTTGGATGTCGAAAAGATTGATGATGGAATCAGCCGGATTGTCGAATTCTAGAAGAAGTTGACTGGCTCGTGTACGAACCTCGTGATATACAAAGAGGTCTGCGGAGTAGGGTCCGAGGCTGTTCCGCGTGACATGGTACTTCATATCTAATTTATTCCACGCTATGTCAACGTCGTCGGATTGGAAGAGTGATAGCGTGTCCCAAAGACTCGGATTTAAATATAGATAGTTATCAGGGGGTGGGGAATATTGTTTGACTATCTGTGCCGAGTATATAAGGATGTCTTCGATGAGGATCGGGAAGCGATAAAAGCACACACTTCTATAGGCCGCGGCGAGTTTTCGAGCAATTCGGAAACGTGCTCGCGCACAGCGATGACGGTGGCATCCAAGTTTTTCTCCAAAGTCAACAATGATCCTTCCGCATCTTTGGGATTCCAAATAGGTGACGCTGTCATGCCAAATACTTTTGGACGCTCGGCGGGATGGACTTGAAAGTATTCGCGCATTATGCCATTGTACGCATGATTCTTGCGGGTGTGGTGACACTCATCGAAGATGATCAACGAGACCTAGATGAACGGGTTAGTTGATTCTCCATGGAAGGGAGCGATACAGCGTACTTTGTCGATACTCCAATGCGAATGGGTGAGAATGTTGAGAAATATCTGAGCTGTGGGAATAGTGAGAGTTGACACCTTTTAAGAACTGATATATGAACTCACCTGTCATCACGACAACGTCGGCTTTCTCAAATGAGTTCCTCCAGTTCGTGCGATCTGAGAGTTCCAGGTCCAAGCTCCCGTGGAACTTTTGTACCCTCAAGGGTGTCTGGGAAGAGATAAACTCTGCCTGTTGCTCAACAAGAGCAACCTTTGGGACGAGAAATACGACGACTTTGCCGATGGAACCGGGCTGTAAAACAGCCCATTTGATAAGAAGGATGCTGATGAGGGTTTTACCACTGCCTGTGTCAAGGGCTGCGATGATATTATGTTCCTGAGCGCGCCGGAATATTTCCTCCTGATACTTGCGCGGGAGAATTGTTTCATTGACAGTGACGGTGAGACCTTGAGTGGTCGTCACAGAAGTTGTCGTTGTGGTAGTCGTCACTGTCATGAAGCAAGTGTATGTATCGATGCGGATTTTCCAACTGTGCAGTCCAAAGGCGGAAACTTATCAGTTCATCTCTGGGCTTGGTGAGGAGAGAAGAAATTCGCATTCAAGTCCGCGTCGCAGTCAGGATTCGAGTACAGCCTGCCTAATGCCTAAATCGAGTCGGATCGTCTGTGGGCGCAACTCCGACCGACTCACACACCAAACCAAATGGACCAAGACACCGAATTGTGAGCCTCATCGACCCTGTCGACCTCCGCATACTCATCATAACCAGCAACGACGCACTGCGCAAGCATGGCATTCTCCCACCACAAGAACCTCCCCCGCGCACACCATCTCCCCCTCCGTCCCGGACACTTCACGGTGACCTTGCAGATCTCACTGCGGACGAGCTGCGTGAACTAGAGGAAGACGTGGCAGACGACGACCTCCAGAGAACAATAGACACATTTCACCGCCAGCGACTTGCCGACATGCAAAGGGAAATCAAGCGTGCACGCTTCGGAAGAGTGTATCCAATAGGAAGGGAAGACTACACAAGAGAAGTCACAGAAGCGAGCAGGGCGAGCGAAGGGGACGATCAGGACAACAAGGGCACGGGCGTGATATGTTTCCTTTACAAGGACGGGTAAGCATCTTCCGTGTGCCGTACCACATCATTCTTAACATTGTCCAGCATTCCACGCAGCGATCGCACCTTTAACCATGTCCGGGATTTGGCCGCCCGGCATCCACGAACCAAATTCGTGTCTATCGTTGGTAATAAGTGCATAGCAGATCTACCCGACAGCCGCATCCCGATGCTCATTATTTACCGCAACGGTGAAATCAGAAATCAGCTCGTGGCTTGGGGTGCCGATCGTGAAAGATCTCTTGAAGGTGGGCGCTTTTCTGGCGTCCATGCCACTCTCCACTCACCCGAAAAGAACTCGGGGCGATTCTTACGTTGTGCGGGGCCATCGACCCCGCTGAACTTCCTCTCCAAGGCAGAGAGAGAGCTCAAGACCGGAGTGATGACTCCAATGAAGACGACGACGGTGGCCCATCCTCTCGTATGCGATCTGCAACGACGGATGCACGAGTTCCAAAGAACATCCGCGGTCCTCCAAAAGACGATTCGGATTCGGAATTCGAGTTCGATATGTAGCTGTTATTTGTGCACTGTAAATTCTATCACTCGGGATGGCTCTACTCAGCATAATTGAAGGGAGGCAACGTCTGCCGCCTTCCCTTGACCGGCCAGACTTCTGTCATAGTCTTGGCTTCCCATACCCTCCCACCCCGCACCACGAATCTGATTTCTTTTGTCTCGCGGATATCACCGTCAATCAAGTCAAATCCACCAGGGAAAACAACCAGGTCAGCAAGCTTGCCCGCAGAGACTGTACCGAGAGACTGTTCTAGACCAAAAGTCGTCGCTGCGTTGGACGTCGCAGCCCGAATAACCTAGATGACAGTGGTTTCAGCACAAACAACGACACAAGAAATTCAAGCTGACCTCGTAGTTGCTCAGACCACCAGCCTTGGCGAATGCCATTTCTTCATGATACATAAGACCCAACGGGGGTTCCCCATGCGCTCCAATGTGAGTAGATAATCCATATTGAACCATCTTGGCGACCGAGGAAGACACGTTGAAAAGCGCTATTGCTGGTGGGATGTGAGCCCTTACATTAAGCAATGTCCAAAGGGAACGCACAATTCGCTGGCCTGCTTGTAGACTCGGATAAACCCTCTAGGATATCATGCCTCGTAAAGCGTCTGAGTCTGGCGGACAGTGATGCAATCAAGTATGTCAGTGAGACAACGTTGAAGAAGTACGCACTTTGGATCATTGGGGATGTCCACAGTTGCCCATACTAATTGTTCTCCGAACACTCCTCCATAGTCAACAATATGTGTCGGCGTCGATCCGGTACCACTCAATGCAAAGAGCAAGAGAATATCATCATAGAGTACCGGCACGGGAATGTTATGCTCAACAGTCGTCATTCCTGGACGTAGTATGTCAGAAATATGCCTGGCAACTATGGTATCCACTTACCATCGACGATGTACGTTTGGTCCCAATCAAAATTCATGCCCTGACGTGCGTCTTAGTCGCACCGTTTAAATTTGCAGGCTCGCCACTCACACCCTCGGGCACGCAAGCCATGTTCATCTCCCTAGCTTGCAGCAACAAGCGTTGTCTGGACGCCCTCGCAGGCAAGTTGTAGTTCTTATAAGACCAGCTTGCTGGACCACCCTCGACCTTGATGCGAGTGAGGGCTTCTTTTGCTTCTTGGGTGTTCGCAATGTCAAGGTGATAAGAATAATCGGACGCTCCATAAATAATTTGGCCTGTGTGGAAAATCCTCGGGCCGACCATAAAGCCACTCTCGACGCGAGCACGTTCGACAAAGCCAAGTGAGTTATGCAAGCTTGGGCTGCAACGGGACTTAGAGGAGCCACCCAGGGACATTCAACCAATCAACGTACTTGTGCATAGTAGTGACTCCGAATGCAAGGAAGGTCTCCATTTCCCAAGAGGTGGCAGGATACTTGACATCCGTTCCAGCCCAGTGAGCATGTGCGTCAATGAACCCCGGGGTGATGTATCCTACCAAAAATGATAGTAAGAATCATTAGTGTCATCGATCGCGCGTCCACTCGCAACTCACCACCATCGGCCTGGATGACCAGAGCTCCATCCGGGATAGATATATCGCCATCCCGGCCCACTGCATCGATGAGGCCACCCCGGAGGACAACCGTTCCGCCCTCAATCACGTCCTGGTAGACATTGCCATGCTCCACGGTGAGGATAGTGGCATTTACAAATGCAACAGCATCCACATCAAACAATCCGAGAGCTTCACGACGGAGCCTCGTTATTTCTGATTCATATCTCACATCCACCTCGGTGACGTCTAATAAACTAGTCACGCAGTCGACTCCAAACGTCTGCGTGTCTGCCTCAATAGCCTGTGAGCACTGCGAAAGTCGAGCAATGGGTAGGGTATGCAAATAAGGTCCTTGATCGCAATGAGCTTGGGATAGAGAAAGCGATGACGAATCATAAAGTCTCACCGAGGAACCACCCAACGACATCTCCATCACCGCTCACAACCAGATCATGGCCCCCATCCAAGCTAAGCCTCGCTAGTCCGGTTGGTGCCTTTCCCGGTTTACTCCATAGGTCTGTGGAAGGGGTAACTTCGGGGGCATAATAGACTTGCTGGAAGTTTACAAATGCTGCACCGCGGGTATCGTTCGAAAACACCAACTCGTCTGTCGAATGCCCACTCGCGAGGATCTCTTCTGGGTAACGACCCCATTCGTCAGTACCACGAGAGAGGTCCACAGCAAAAACTTGATTGGATTGATGAACAAGAAGTTTATGTGGGGCGATAAAACCAAGTTTCAGGGCGTTATCAGAGGGTCCGATTGAAGTACGGACTCTCCGGGCATTAACAATGGGAATCGAACCAGATGGTGTAGCTTCCGTGGGTAAAGTGACCTCACCAATCCAAAGGCCAGGTTGGGCAGTAGCGACGATATTGCCGGTAAGGATGTCCCCACTTGTCTTGACGAAGGCAATTGTACGGACTGCTCCCTCTCCCCCTGAAATCACGGGGCTGAAGTATCGCCCCATCGGAAGACCAGTCAGTTGGTATACGGTGCCGGTAATCAGATCTGCAATCTCGAAAGAAGAGAAATTTGCATCCGACCACCGTCCGTGAATGACCAAGTTATTGCTTCCACCAACGAAAGAAGGTGAGTAATATGGTGCTTCTTCGTGAGCAACATGTACGCGTTCTGCTGGGGATGTCGACCCCAGCACCTGGACGTATGTAACGCCTGCAGCTTGGAATACTGCACGCGTCCCGCTGTCATCAAGGGCGAGTTGGGTGAATGCATGGAGTCGCTGATGTCCATTCTCAAGCTCTCTAACGTCGGTAGTTGCCTTCAGAGTCTCCGCAAGTTGAATCTCGACATGTGCATGAAAACCGACAGGTCGTGGTGATCCTCCTAATACACGTTCACCGTGCGCGTTCAAGGCAAGCGGGACGTGGTAAATCTGACCAGCAGCCCAGATAAGAATAGCCTCGTCGGAAGGATCGAACGCAAAGGAAGGATAAGTGCCCATGGGAGCATAAATAACGGTAAGATCGTATGTCAATCCATGCCAGATGTTACGAAGCGTGCCCGTCTGCAAATCCCTATGGCCGAAATTAGACGGAGCTTGGATCTACGCATAAGACATACTTGAGCACAAGTGCTTCCTTGTCACGAACACGACGAATGAAAGCAAGGGTACGCCCATCTCGAGACAATGTAGGCCTGCTGGCACCCCCGGGAAACGTATCGACGAGAACCTCTTCTTCTCCTGTCGTAAGGTTTCGTGCAAAGATCGAATAAATGCCCTTGTGAACGTCTAGCGCGACGAAATGTCATGCAAAGGAAATAAACCATGGGAGTATATAATACCTTTGGAGTACTCGAAACTACCTCGGTCATCGACCGCATTTCCCGAGTATACGAGTGTGTCGTTACCTAACCAGGAAAATTGCTCATGACCGATCTGTTGCTCGACGTAGTCAGCCTTGGTCCATCCAAGCGGTAGCACTTTGGAAACGAGACGCGTGCCCGAGTTTACATCCACCCGATGCCCCTTGAGATTGACAGCTGGAGCGTCATATTCCCACCCCTCGCCCGCACCCAGGGAGCGCTGGGAAAAATACCACTTCGTAGCGATGATCCTGTTACCCGAGGGGTGCCAACGTGCATCGGAGACCCAATTATATGTCTCGTTCGTGACACGCACGGCTGTACGCCGCAAAAATAAGTCAGATCCGTTGACATTACAACAACGCAAGCACAGACCGGCAAGTCTGCCCTCATGCGAGAGCCGCCTTAATCTCCGTTCTTCCGTCTCTCTAACACCCATGGCAAGCAAACTATTATCCAAACCCCTTTGGGCGACAGCTTCCACGGTCATCGTGGAAGGTGAACGGACATCCATCTCGGAACAACCGCCAGCAGCCCACGGTATGACCCAAATATTGTCAACTCCGAGTCCAGCATCACTCCTAAAGGCTAAACGATTACCCTCTGGAGAAAACCTAGGTTCAGCATCGTGCGGTACACCTGTAAGGACCGGAATGGCATTGGTTTTGATACCATCAGCCAGGTTCGCTTCGGAGTAGGAATATGCCGGTAGGCAGTAGATGTCGCCAGCCATGTCGAATACGATGTCACCAGAAATTGGGTGAACGTCAAGGCGAAGCCAGGTACCTTCCTCGACATCGTATGCGAGGGTACGCGGATGAGGGAAGTCAGTCGAGATATCCCAGGTGTCCTGTGGCCGCAGGGGGAAGACATCGTCTTTAAATTCGGAGGCGGGATCGTCGTAGGATGCGCCAAACGGTGTAGCCAGGGCATGCTTCACGTCCGAAGAAGTTGTTGTGCGCGTAAACGATACTTTGTGGGACAGAAGCCAGTAAACAAGGCAGACAGATACCGCTGTAATTAGAGACGAAGCAGGTCGACCATGCGGGGCTGGACCGCGATGATGCTTGGTACTGGGAGATACAGTCACAGGCAACTCGCCCTTTTCCAAGGGGGATAGTTGCTTGATGTCAGGGGGCATGCTTGCAGCAGAAACCGAAACCGTGTTCAGTCGCGACAAACAGGATAGGACGCACTTCAAAGTCTCCTTGCTGACTTTGGTTCAACTTCGCTCCAGGAATGTCGTAGTGCGCTGCCGTAATGGTTCACAAGATCACATGGTTCGACTGCCAGACAGCGGCAGTCTCAGTGGGGGCTAAAAGGGATTGGGATTGGCATCATCTGGGAGATTCAAAAGTGACGATTGTAGTTGGACGGGCGAGAAAATGCCATGTCACATATACTAGAATGCTCGAAGCAAGACAGGATACAGATCGCGAGTAATTATTATTACGAAGTACCACCAAGTTCCTCGGCATGTTCTTCACTAGCCGGCTCATCTGACTCGCCTACTTTGGCTTGGGTGGTTCCCAGCGATCCACCTTGCCTGGATGCAACTGGTTCGCCAGACGTCACCTCAACAGCATGTTCTCCTGTGTATTCCACGTCGCCTTCGTGTTCTTCTCCTTCTTTCACATCCTTGCTGCCGATAACAGTGGCGTTGATGCTAGTGCGCCCGTTAATGTCCAACCAAAGGGCGTGGCATACGTGGACCACATACGTCAATGTGACATGAAGCCTTTCGCCTTCACCTTCTTCCCCTTCAGCTTTGGGCAGCTCGACTACCATGCGTTTGTGGCCCTTCCACCCAAAGCTTCCTGTCGTAAAGGTGCTAGGAACTAGGGTTGTGCTTGCCAAGAAACCAGGATCTACTGGAGCGAGTTCCTGGCCCTCGGGAGCAGGAGGGGCCGCGGTGATACTCACATGGAGCGGCACGGCGCGCGACTTGAATGCAGATTGTGCCAGGGAAGTCTGTGGGAGACAATCCAGTCCTAGTGAGAGCAAGGTTACGAAAAGATGATCGGACGCGCCTTGAGACGCGCAGTGCCCTTGGCAGCCCTGCCGGAGGCTTTAGCGACCTCTGTTTTGGCAACCTTTGAGCTGCGAGTTTCACGCTTTTCGATGGCGGTGTCTTCTGCGGCAGCTCGCTTTCTACCTAGAATACATTACGGTGTGAGGGGTGTACTTGGATAGGGGCAAGTGTGCGCACCAGCCATGGTGGTGGAACGGGAGTATTTGGGGTGTGGATACGCAAGGAGGAACCTGTAAAACGATGATCTGGCGGGTTTTATACTGTTGAGTTGGTGTCAAAGCGAGAGTGCCCGACAAATATCCGCAAAGTCCACGTCCACACTCCACTCGTGAGTGAACAATCCCGTGAAGTGACGCTGTGCTGTGCTTGTCACATGAGCCAAGCCAACGATGCGATGCGATGATAGATCGATAAAATAAATCGTAGTAAGAAAAAAGATTACAAAATCACGAACTACTTAGCGACAACCAACCAGTCCGTGCAGTCCTTATCCAGAGCAGCACCTCTTGTGTCTGAAACATCTCATCAGCACTTGCAACACACTCGTCATGACGAACTGACCTCCAAATATGAATGCACCACATGTGCCTCTGATCTAAAGTTTAAGGATTGTATCTGCACCCAGCCTTGTCAGGGCGCCCAACACACATCCTGACCTTCCGCCATCTGCCATTCCCACACCCTCCCCCCTCGCCCCGCCGAGCGTGCCCTTGGTCAGCGGGGCTCCGAAGAGCCAGCAATACCGTCAAATATCCTCGCTATCGCTGTAGAACTCGTCTTCATCATCATCTACGCTCACGAGGTTGCTCATGTCGACTTTGTACCTCAACAAACCTCCAATCCCACCGAACCCTTTGACGAACTGAGCGCCCTCCTGGGAACGGTTTGTCACAAACTCGAGGTTGGCACCAAAATCCTTGTATTTCTCGGCGAACCATTCCAACAGTGATTGTGGCTCGGCAGCCTGTTCCATCTCCAGACTGGTCGACTTGTCCAAGAATTTTTCACGGTCCTTTTGCTGATCGCTGGAATGGACGATCAACTCCTCTAGAATGCAGTAAGGAATAGTCATGGAGTTATAGACCAAGACTTGTCTTACCTCCAGCAGCATTTCTTAAAACGTATCGTGTGATGTCAAGGTTCTCCCAGACGATCAACGTCTCAATCGCACCAAGGTCGAGGGCACGGAGCGTATCGTCAACACCAAAACAGTATTTGCTTGTATCCTGGCTGATTTCATCAAAGTATCTTTGGATGAGCTTCTTTTCCTGAACAAATTTGACGTTTGAAAGTGATTCAGCTGCAAGCTCAATTGCCTAGTGTCAGGTCAGCGTCCAGCACGCATGTTTCTGGTTTGGATTATTCACCTGGTTGAAGCCATTCTCACCGCCATAACTAACATCAACGACCTTGATTACCTTGGCTGCCAAGCGAGGATCAAACATGTCACTCTGACTGAGTTCTGTCTTGAAATCTGCGCTGCCAGCCAACACAAGGCCACTGACGTTGACTTTGTCATTGGTAATAAAGTGCTGAACGGCGAGTTCAGCAACCTTGCGGACGTAGTTGTGACGTTTTTCGTCTCGAAGACGAGAGAAACGAAGGGCGGACTGACCACCACGGCCATGTTTCTTGGGAAGGTCGACGGTAAACTTGTGGGTAACCTCGCGTGTGTTACCGGCGAGAGTACCAAATAGGGTTCCATTTCCGTCCATGACTATAAAACCAAAACGGGAATCCGACTCGAGAAGTTCCGATAGCGCTTCAGTGTGGAATTTATTGTCGCAAAGGTAGAGAGACCTGAAAAGAAAAAGTAAGTCACGAGCCATCAAGGAGAACAGAGAACGCATACGTATTGATTGGCTTATGAGGTTCAAAGTCGAAAGAAACTTTTTTCTCCTTGCCTTCGTCGGTAAGAACTGTGCCCACAAAGAGGACCAGACCGTTTGGAGGCACACGGTTGTATAACTTGAGACGTTGCTGGGTACTGGTGATAGCAGCAAGCACAGAGAGCCTGTTCACGCGAGACTTGATGTTGGACGCAGTCCCATATTCTTGTGTAAGCATAGCGGATGCACGGGAAATCTGATCCTGAATGCCGAGACTGATGAGATAGGCCAAAGAACGATAAGGACATCGGGATACCTTGGGGGGGATGATCAGGCTGATCATAGATGTCCCAGCTCTAGGAGAGCGGACCGACACGATGAGAAGCGCGATACCAAGGATGGTGACCCGACATACCCTCTTGCCGAGTCCAAGCTCTTTATGAGTTTCTTGACTTTCCACATCTGAATGTTCTGCTCTGCAGTATCTTGACTCATGCTGGACATGCACTACTTTAACCAATTTCTCTTTTCACTTTTTTTTCTTGTTTTCTGAGGTGGTACTGAAGGTAAAGAAAGAAGAGAGACGAAGAGAAGGAACGCCTATTTGCTGAGTCTGGCACCGTGTTGCTGGCCCTCCCCGAATTCCGCTTGAACTTGAGGGCAGGTCATCCAATCACATGACTTAATATTCATTCATTTCATTCATTCACATCGTCGCAGCTCTGCAATGGGCCACAAGCGGAAAAAAGAGACAGAGGAGATTGGCGGAGAAGGAGGTAGTCACGAAAAGAGAGCAAAGCCTAGCGCAGGCAGTGCACTGACCCAGACATCAGGAGATCCATCGGGGACATTCCAGAAACTTGAAGCACAGTCAAATTCAAGTCGCCGTCCACGTATCCGAAAGCTTGCCCCCCCGCGTCCATTTCCTAGCGTTGCCCCCGCGTCCTCTGCCACAGGTCCACGTTCCGTGCACCACGAGGGCAAGAACAATATCTGTGTCACCCGTAAAACCAAACTAGCTGCGTACCTCCGCCGATGTAAGGCCCTCCTTGTCGACGACGGTTTCAAGGAGCTCAGACTCAGCGCAATGGGTGCTGCTATCCCCCATCTTGCCCTTCTCGCCGTATCCTTGCCGCCCATGTTGCCCTGGCCAGAGAACGAGGTGCATGTGGATTTGTTTACGGGCTCAGTTGAAGTACACGACGAGCTGCTGTCCGAGGGTGGGAGTGAGGCAGAGGATGGGCCCCAGGAGGAATTCAGGACAAGAGTCAAGTCGACGATGAATATTATCATTCGCATCGGTCCAGGGGAAACATCGAATACTGCAGCCGGCCCGGTAACGCTCACCATCAATAGAGGTGAAAGACAAACCGGCGGAAAAGGAGGAAAACAACAAGAAAGCGGTGCACCAGAACAGACAGGACTTCGGGAGCTGGCCCAGGACGGTATGGGATCACCTTGATTAATGTACGAGAGCAGACTCGGTGGTAGTTGCTGTTGCTTGATCTAAACTCGACCACGGCTTCACCGCCTACCGATGACATGTTTGCAGGTGTCGGCCATCCCGACTTTCTTCGTATGCAGTTCAGGCAAATATATCCTAACATCAGGAAATACATTTCATCGCCTCAGGGGCCCCTGTTCATGAGAGGTAGGTTCAATAGCAGAAGACATCCTTGGTCGGAGATGTCCCTGAATAGACCATGGAGTTATTATCTTCGCCAGTCCCCTCAAGGGCTTGTGTCGATGGTGCTGAAGCGAAACTGGTGCCCGAGGTCCCCGGTGGGTGAGCGTAGTATTATGCGTTTACTGTCGCGCGTCGCTTGATAACCAAACATGAAAAATAGTCGAACCATCCGATAACGGCAAATGCAGGTGCGGCAAACATGGGTTCGCTGACAGTGCGAGTTTCACTTCGTCATTACGCGATTGTTACGATGACCTCTAAATAAGATAGTGGATATGCACACGTTACATACATTGGTGTGAGGATCAGGGAACGCCCCTATAAACGATGATTCATCCTGTCGGCAATTAGGCGCACCACCGCGGGCAAACACCGTCATCCCTGATTCTTGCGCACACAGCCCTCTTTCCGCAGTGTATGTATTGAGGGGAACTCGGGAACCGAGGACGTGTGTTGGTCTGTTTAAGCCTCCACGTAACTTGCCGAGGTGTCTTGCTGCGAGAAAGGGGGTCAATCCATCTCGCCAGTGTGGTTTATCCGCGCACCAACGTTGTCCTTTTTCATCACGTCCCAAGGGCCACTTACTCGGTCAGCTGTGCGTGCCTATCATCAATGTTTCGACATCCCTCCCTATATGGACGCCGGCGAGCTTGCGCGGCCGGCTCATGCTGCGATCATCCATGCAACTTTGACCCACATTTCACAGCAATTTTCAGACAGCATTTCTGTCCTGTGTTTGACTCTCAGATCATCCTCATATGCCGTACGATTCGAGTCCCGATATCTGATCCGATCGATCTCTGCTAATGCATCTTGTCCTGTACGTGCACACGTCACCTGGGCTGCTGTGGGCGGTAGCCACAACCATCTCCCCGGCACACGTTGTCTAAACAGGCGGGAATGAAGGGGTGACTTAGGTCCTCTATTTTACCAGAAATAGGACAAGCCAAATGTATTGCTCCGGCGGGATTCGCCATGTTGACCCCGCAAACCACATCATGCGACTAGTTGTTTGTTTGTCACTTGGCGCTAGGAAACGCCAGTTCTGTTATAGACCGACTTCTGAAAAAACCATCGTGATGTGTGCGGCGACTTTTGGTGTTCATCTGCTCCCGGTTCTTCGCTCCGCCGGCCGAACGTTTGCAAGTCGCGATTGATTTTAATCCTTGAATTGGAATTTATTTCCCAAGCGCTGGCTTGCGCTCGCACTCATAATATCTAGAATCGCCGAAGACTTCAAATCCGACGGGTCGAGATTGCGATGGGGGTCTTGATAATATCTCTACATTATTATTCCATTTACTCATTCGTGGTGTCATTTTAATCTGCCAATCGCTGTGCGAAATGGAAGGTAGAAAAACTTCCAAGACTTGATGGCCACCTTTTCTCCATAAAAAGCTTATCCGGAACGGTGTGCCGTTCCTGGCGTTACCTACTTACAGTTTGCTTGCGTTCCAACATATTTCTTGGCCTTTTTCATGTGCCTCCCTTTCGTGCCTTGAAGATTCAACCGAGGCCTTGGCATTCGGCGTTGCTAAGAATCTGTGGTTGCAACATGGATTCAAATCACAGACAGCTTTCATCACCACATCACGGTTTTCCCAATCAAGCGGGCTTGGCGTACGCCTGACAGTGCAGTGACGCGATACGTGCCTCCAGGCTTCACGAAGGCCGTGTGTTCTCAAGAGCCACGTCAACACAACCCTCAAAAGGAGAAATGCCAATGCGCGAGGTCTCTCCTTTTCAGGGCAAAGAACACTAGGGAAACGCCCAGCCCATCCTTATTTTTTTCCCTTAGTCTGCTGTGCATGGAGCCATCACAGGCTGCTGACTGGACTGGGCGCAGCCCCTGTTAATTAATTACCACCACCACCACAACAACGACACCTTTTCTGGGGGTTCTCGACATCCAGAGCCTCCGTCCTCCCTCTGTTGACCTGTGCGACAGCATTATGAGGTGTACGTGTCGTGAAACAGGAATAGTGGAGGGGCGTTTTCGATCATTGTGGCTTGTACACACATCGGCGGTGATGGGGGCTGACGACGCCACAGTCATTCGTAAGTGCTTGGCAAGGTCGGTTTATCGCGATGGCTATCATGCGCGTGTAGATTATCTTAGCTCTCGTGCCCACTACGTTTGGACAAAACACGCCGTCGTCTCTTCATATCGCGGGGTCTCGGTCTTCCCTGAAAAGGTGAATCTGTATCTCGTGAACAAACCCTGAACCTGAATAAATCGACGTCATCATTGGGATAACACTTCGAGACTTGATATGGTTTCATTTTCGATATCCATCAAACATGTGTTTCCCCCCAGCGTGGACATCTGGACAATGAGAGACATCTCTAAGTCCGGGCACGTATGGCTAATATTCCTCACAAGCTCTTCTCGGACCACTGTCACCGCGGCACTGCTCAGTTCCCACGGCTGATCTCGGCTGGTAAAGTGTTATATAATCAACGATAATAACAAAACCGATGCGGGTGCATGAAAAATCGCTTTTGAATGACTCGAAAAAAAAAGTGATCTGAACGTTTGCTTGTAGGAAATCACAAATCGAACGGGTATTAAAGATATAGTATACAGTGGACAGGCTTAGATTATACTAGCAGGAATCGAGTGGCGATACAACATCAGGTTGCAAGATAGATTCTACGCGGACATGCACAAGGCTAGAATAGACATCCTAGTCAGCATCAGATGAGCAACATTAGACAGCAAAATCCAAGGTGATTGAAGCTGAAGATTTGAAGTATGTACAATTGAAGACAAGACACTGGCCGTGCAGCAAGCAATTAAAGGATCTCATAAACACAACGTGCCCTTTCATTCGATGTGGTAAAGCCAGCGCAACCAGAGCGATGCGGGTATAACCAACCCAGCTTCCACGCATGCGTATAGTCGCCAGCTGGGTTGACACATGGGATTTTCTGGTGTGCACGCATGTCAGAGCGTAAAGCCATGTAGTGGGGGTGATTGTTCAGCAATATGTCAGCAAGTTCGTCCACCACCCGAAAATTAGACGGGCAGCGAAGCGAAATGGATATAGGACAATCACGAAGATGCATCGAAGAGAGATGAGCGGAGCCTGACAACCTCCGTTCTGCACTCTCACTAGCAACTCGTGGACTACGCACGGGCATGCGTTCATCACACTTCGACTTCCACATGTCGACTGATCTTCTCGACGCCAGCTCCGAGGGCAGTCTTCCTGCTCATATCCTGTAGGGAAAGTGTTTATACATTGTTGATAACATGACGGATGGCGGACCTGAACCTCTTCCTCGTCATCGTCATCTTCAGAACCCTGTCCAGGTTCCTCGTCATCCTCGCCGAGTGAATCAGCGCTCGCTGTCGTCTCCTCGGTATCTGCCGGGCTGAGAAGCGCTGCTTCTTCGGAATTCCCAGTACCTTTGTTGATGTGTGATGATGTGTGGGATGAGGAAGGCGTGCGACCATGGATAGCGGAGTGGCTATGCTTGTGGGACAATGTGGGCGAAAGCCGGACAGCAGTAAGGACGTGATGTGTATGATCCTCTTTCGATGGGGAAACTAGGGGAGTGTCGGCTACTTGTTTTTCGCCAGCCGGTGTGCGAGTTTTGGCGCGAAGATCTCCGGACTCCAAAGGTGATGATGATGTCAAGTTCAAATCCACCAGGCTAGGGGATCGGGAAACAAAGGGAGAGGTAGCGGGCGTGGTCACGCCTGTGGACACAGCAGAGGTGCACGCGGTCAACGAGGTGGTAGACACGGTGGATGCATACATGCTTGCATCCATCGAATCACCACTCTTTCTCCCTTCTGGAGACTTCTCCTTGGCTTCTTGCTCTAACTGGGCTTTTGCTTCTCTTTCAGCACGACGCCGCTTGACCCATCCCATCCCGCTACCGTCATCTTCATCCCCCTCAGTACCAACGCTGCCCATACCACATTCAGGGACATCGTTTGACATCTTCCGACGGGCCACTGCGGCGCGCGCACCGCTTCCCCTACCGCCGGCAGCAGTGACGGCGTTGGCAGATAAGCGAGTTGATTTGAAAGATGATGCAAAAGAAGAGCCTGCAAGCAGTGCGCCACCGCGCTCGCTCCTCTGTACTCCTTTCCACATATCATTAGCGATGCCAGCAGAGGCATGTACGCTACCCATTCCACCATAGCCCCACTCCACAAATTCGGGTTCATCGCGAGCATTAGCAAAGGGATCAGCAAGAGTTTGTGCTTGTAGTTGATAAGTTGGAATAGTGGATGGCTGGGGAGAAAGCATACTCACCGGCATATCTCTTTGCACCGTATACTCTGCCATTCAACATCTTGACATGCTTCTTAGGACGAGCAATAGGTGAACTCGGTGCGGTACTTGGACGGACGTCATTCGGAGACAACTTGACTGCACTATGTCGACCACCGCCGGCACCGGGGGTGAGTGCCGAAGAGGATGCACGACGTTTCTTTGCACCGGAGCCCTCGAGGGCTGCAGTATTTTTCAGGTGATTGGAACCATCTCTCGAGTCACGTTTTCCTTTGTCGAGGTTCATACCTGCTCCAGAACCGGTAGAGGCGGAGCGGTAGAGAGATTTGGAGGGGTCAGAAGATCTCGGATGAGGAGAGGAAGGACGGGCAGGGCGGGCGCTACTCGCTGATCCTGAGCGGGCACGGAAGAGCGATCTTGTACCGAGGGTAAGGATGTCCTCTGTCGAGAAGCGAGGGAGTATTGCTGACCGGAGAGAGGGGGAGTTTGGGAGAGAAGTGGAAGGGGCCGAGATGGAGGAAATACTGCCGGTGGCAGGGAGAGAGGGAGAGAGGGAGAGGGGACTGGGAGAGGAAGAACGGGAACGACGGAGGAAAGAAAGGCTGCGCAAGAGCTTGGAGCCTGATTTCTGGGAGTTCCTGGAAGGAGTGTTGGGGGATATGCGGATGGTAGGCGTGGAACGTGCACTTGAGAGGGAAGATACGGGGGATACAGAGGGGGAGAGAACGACGACACCGTCGGGGAAGTCTGCTTGCGAGGGTGCGGACTGCTGGGGAGATTTGGTGGCGAGTTGCGGGTCGTCGTCAGGTGAAGGGTCGAAAAGGTCTCTGCGGGGATCTGGGAGGGGCGCGAAGCGTATGCGACGCGTTGAAGGGGCAGAGGAGGTGCGATGGAGGTCGAGACACGAGCCGGAAGCGGAGGAGGAGGAGGAGGAGAGATCGGACTGGAGTGCTGGGAGGGGAGTGGAGGCGGGGGAGGGGGAGGAGGAAGGGGAGCGGAGGAGGATGGAAGTCGTCGTCATTGCTGAACGAAGAGTCAGCCTGACAAAGGGAGGAGCGTTGAAGAAGAGGCGCAGGTAGACATCCCCTCCTCCTTTCTATACATGGGAGGAAAATAGCACTCCCCGGGGTCTCACTCGGGCTGTGTGCCGTAGTAGGTGTAGCAGATCTCAGATCATCCACACCCCTCCTCGACCCCCCCTGTAGTTTTTAGTTTTTACTTCCGTGGTTCGCAGCTTAATTCATATTCGTGCTGGTAGACGAAACGGGTAACTGGCATGTTCTGGAACACGGATAGATACAGTCGGAAGATGGGACGAGTCCAAGTGCAACCCTCCGTTCTTCGGGTCCGACCTCTCCGCCATAGGCATACGCGTACCCTGCCTCCCTTGACACGGAATCAGCCGGTGCCTTGATGCAGTAACTCTTCTCTTCTCCGAAATGCTACTCGCTTGCTCTCACGCGCGTGTGGTCGCATGACCTTGGAAACGACGCGCGTTGGACATTACCACGACGATCGCTTCCAGCTACGCTTCTCAGCACCGGGTCAAGCATCTTCGACATCCTATGCTCGCTTTCTTCGGTAGAGATCCGTGCATAATGTAATCATCCGCTGTTACTCGTTATGCCACGTTACCACAACAATCAAACTTTTGGCTGCACAACCGCATACATCATACTCCCGGGAGAAGCGACCTCAACACCTCGCCACTGTGTTTTAAAACCGTTGCTCATTCTCATCGTACACGTGTCCAGGATTGATTCTGACTTCGATCCCGGCAGATTCGAACAACAATTAGCCATGCACGCGAAAGGATCGGATGTACATGAGAATTCCTCCCAGACCTGCGACCGCCGAAAGAACGGTGATGGCTACATCGAATATGCAATTCAACTCAAAAAGGCATTCATACGTAATAGCTAATCAGACCAGACTAGCAACGTTCAGCGCTGACGCAAATAAACATCTTGTTCAAGATTACGATAACTTCTCGACTTCTCGCTTTTCGTTTCACTTCACTATTTATGTCAGTTCAATCTCATCCCGGTGTCTCCCCGTCGCCGGGATCTATACCATCTGCACACTTATCAGGCTTGCACTATCCAATTTCCAGTTTTCTCTCGAAGGCAAATGACGACGAATCCAAACCCAACAGGTTGAATCAGTCGTCCTAGAGCTCGGAGGTCCGGGTCCGGGTATTCCCCTTCCACTACAGCTCCTTCGGAAATCTCCGATCGCTCATGTAAGATGAGCACTGAGGCGCAGTGCACACCCCACCAAGGTGGCGCTAGCGTGCCACCTCCACGCCGCACACCTCTTGACAGGAAGGCTTCGTCATTTCTCGTAGGTTCAGAATTTTCATCTTCTAGTTTCGAAGACCCACTTTAGGAATACTCCGGTGGCGAGGCATCTCCATTGACCACAGCTCAAACACACCGTGAAACCATGACGAGAGCCAAACAATATCGACGGCGTATCTGGATGATCGGGTCCTATGCGGGTAGAAATGTGGACTTCTATTTATCACTCTTAACATACGCAGGGCTAACACATGCTTCAGGAGCTCAACGATGCAACGCTATTTCGATAGTTATTTCCCTCGCAAATTTTAAGTGTGTATTTGCCCCTGAGAAGTGTGTGTCACCACCACTCTTATGCGCTGTGATTAGAGACACAATTGTGATAAGCCGCATCCCATGGTGTTGTGCACCCTGAGTTTAGCACGCTAACTTGGAGTCGTTCCCCATTTGGGTATTAACGTAAGTTCCTCAGCGCCGCTCCTTCAGCGAGGTCGCCGAGTACAAGTTTCATGATACATATCCTGGGATGGCCCAAAAGGTACGGGCGATGGGGTAGGTCATTCTATATCCATTTCAATACATGAGGTTTGCGTTATTAGTCTGATGACTACATACAGTAGTCTTCGCTTCACCGCTGACAGCTCAAGCCCAAACTTCAAGCACCACCTAAGCGTCGCTTGCTGGAGCGAGCAGGGATAATCCACCGGCATCTTACTCGGGCCGTAAGAGCCTGTAACACCTGCACGAAAACGGCTACAGTTGACATGCGATGCGATGCGCTTAGCTGGTTCCCCATAGACCAGACCATAGTGTTGTATGGCACCACCTCGCACGAGGTGGCGTGGCATCATAGCCATATTTCCCATGTAATACCCCAACGAGTCGGCAGTGTTGTGAATTCAGGGTTTCAAGGGAGAGAGTTAGCTAGGTGATAGAACATTTGTAGGCATTGCGTGTGTTCGATCAAGGGTACCCAGTATCTGAAATGGGGAAGCGCCAAGAGGACCAAGTATGTCCAAGTATAATTTCCAGAGCCATGAATTGCTCGGCCAGCCAATAGCAGTAAACGGTCGAGTTGGTGTAACCTTTCGTTCCGTGGGCAAGATCGGTTCCATGGGGGCCTCGTCCAGGTTGCAGTGTTGCATGAGCCTCAAGGAAAAGGCGCGTTGTGATCCGTCATCCGGTACCCAAACAAGCACGCTCTGCGGGTGATTTCATCAGGAATCACGATCATTGTCGGGGTCATTACCATCCACAGACAGCACGGTGTGGGTGTCAGACCGACGCCACTATATTCAGGGAAAGATAGTGGCTCAACAATTACAGTCACGTTATATGACAGTTCATTGGGACGCCATTGGTAGATAGATAGCTACATGCCCCTTTGGATAAACAGGACCGGTAATACAGAGCACGGAAGCCTGATTAGGTGTCCCTTGGGAGGTCGAGACCAATTTGCTGACCTGTGAACTCTCATGGTGGAAAACTCATGGCTATTTGAAAAGTGCAAAGTTGGCAGAGGCTCACCGAATATGGAGAAACCCCTAGAGGTGAAACTCGACCAGATCAAAGATCATTGTTGGAAATTACACATCACATTTCCATCGATCGTAGGTGACGGGGGTCTGTTGAGATGCTGGTGGTGGCATGTCGGCAGAATCGAGTCATTTTTGCGTGAGATTCTCGGTGTCACAACGGCCAACTCGCCGATAAGAGGAATGAATTAGATGCATGGAGTAGATGGTAATTGACTATGATCGAAAATCAACGACTGATGGTGTGAAAGGACTCCCGGGAGGCTGATGTGCCGTTGGCTAATCCCAACCCTTGAGAAAAGGTGGTACAAAAATGCGCACTAAACGCACCACTCACTTGGACAGCAGGGTGAAAAGAAAAAGGGCGAGAGAATGCAGGTTCACGGCCAGGATGGATTAGGGCGACCGGCGACCCCCAGCCAACCTTGGTTGTCCCTATGAGAACTTAGCTGATTGCAGTTCGACTTGGGAGACAGTACTGTTAGGAATACAAGCGCTAGAAATCACCTTACAGCATTTCCCAGCTTGCATGGGTAATAGAATGTATACCGTAGGCGGAAACCACACACACACACACACAACTGCTCAGTGAGTGGGATGATGATAATCATATAGGATCAGGTCAGGCCAGTTGAAGTAAGCAGAGTCATGTGATTAGTTGCTTACTTGAGATTACATCATGATCAGGTTAGTCATAAGAGTCACGTTTGACCTGATCCAAAAGCTGACGTGGGGGCTACAAAATAAAGAAAACTTCGCCGGGTTAATGATTGCAAAGCGCGTCATTTCTCTATTCTCTTCTCCAAAGCGATTTGTCCCACTTTCTACAGTAAAAATTGCATCTTCTCCACTATCGTCTGCACACCGCGCGTCCTTCCGACTTCACGAGGTAGAGTGCCATCCATCTGCCATTTATTGCTCGCTCCTTCTCATCCGATCTGTCACCATCATAGCTGTCGAGAGCTTTTATTTCCTCATCAGCTAGGATGGCACCAGTAGATCGCCCTCAACACGAACGTTACGATCTTGTCTGCATTGGAGGTGGCAGCGGGGGTGTTGCTTCTTCCGTAAGCTATATGTTGCACACTCCCCACTCTCAGTTTTTAAGCTTTGTTTCTACCATAGCGTCGTGCGGCGCTCTACGGCAAGAAAGTTGCCCTCGTGGAGGTGTCCCCTCAGTTGGGTGGTACCTGTGTAAACGTCGGTAAGTGTTCCCTGCTGGCGAACCTTTTGCGAGCTCATACTTTCCGGTGATCCTGAAGGATGCGTTCCTAAAAAGGTGCGAGCATACTAATGATACTACTTGAAACGCATAGCCGACCGTTTTCCAAGATTATGTGGCATGCTGCTGACCTGGCAGACAAATTGCGTCATGCGTCCGAAGGCTACCATTTCAAGGGAATTTCGGAGCCTAAATTTGACTGGGCGACCTTCAAGCCCCAGCGTGATGCATACATACACAAGCTGAACAATATATACGAGAGCAATCTGGCCAAGGAAGGGGTGGAGTATCATGCTGGATTTGCGCGTATAACAACCCCTAGTTCCATCGAGGTCACCCGTCCGGACGGCCAGAAGTACACACTTCATACGGACCACATAACGGTTGCTACCGGAGGTCGTCCCACAATCCCTTCGGATAATTCCATTCCTGGAGCGAGTCTCGGTATTGATTCGGATGGATTTTTCGGGCTCGAAGAGCAACCCAAGCGTGTTGCGGTTGTCGGTGCTGGCTATATCGCTGTAGAGTTTGCTGGTGTTCTCAACTCGCTCGGTACCGAGACCCATCTTTTTATCCGGCATGACAAAGTCCTACGCACATTCGATCCCATGTTGCAAGATACATTAACGACGTGGATGGAACACACTGGAGTCAAGATCCATAAAAACTCTAAGGTCAACCGTGTAGAAGGAGAGAGAGGAAAGACCCTCACGGTCCACTATGATGACGGGCAAACCATTGAAGTTGATTGTTTAATCTGGGCAATTGGTAGACACGCCAATACGGAGGGTCTTGGACTCGAAGAACTCGGGATTAAGCTCAATAAGAGAGGTGATGTGATTGTAGACGAATTCCAGAACACCAATGTGCCAGGCGTTTACGCAATCGGTGACGTGCAAGGCAAAGCCTTGCTTACCCCTGTCGCCATAGCAGCTGGTAGACGGTTGTCTAATAGACTTTTTGGCCCCGAGAGGTTCAAGAATGACAAGCTCTCTTATGAGAATATTCCTACTGTGGTCTTTTCGTAAGTCATTTTTAGGGCTTCTGACATGATGCTAAAGTAAGACAGACATCCTACTATTGGTACTGTAGGTCTCACAGAGCCTGAAGCATACGAGAAGTATGGCGATGACGTGAAGATTTGTGCGTCGGGACGATCCTTTGCGAATTACGACTTCTGATCTTGCTTCCGCTCCAGACCGATCATCATTCCGCGCACTATACTTTTCACAGATCGCGGAAAGTCACAAGGAACCAACGCTCTATAAGCTTATTGTTGTGGGTGAGGAAGAACGTGTTGTCGGGGTCCATATCATCGGGTTAGGAAGTGATGAAATCCTTCAAGGCTTTGCGGTGGCTGTCAAAATGGGGGGTGCGTCTCGAAGTTTTGAGGAATACTCACGCTTACCGTCGAAATTAAGCACTCAAACGAGATTTGGATGACACAGTTGCGATTCACCCCACTTCAGCCGAAGGTTTGTCTACAAGTAAGTTTGCTCTGTTACTAGTGACTGACACAAGCTTCCCCAAAAAGAATTAGTTACCCTCCGTTAGATCTCTTCGTTGCGGGTCTGCATTGAGTGTTGAAGTTGAAAGAGTTACACCGTACACCGTGTGTTTCAATGACATGGTTCAGAATGTTTTATTTCTAGCTCTCACTTCCAACCGGGCAGTGATATTCTGCAGTGTCTCCTGAATATATTTGTCTGGAATCTTTGTTTGTGTACAATCAACTCCCTTTTAACTCATGCCCTAGGCAATTCAAACCCTCCTTACGCATACTCCGTCATAACCTATCACTTTTGGTCTCTCCGGAAGGGTATGGGTTAAGTAGGAATGTACCCAGTAAGTCTCACCAAAATCCAAAAACTTTGAGGCAAATCTATTGATCCATGTTCCATGTGTAACTGAGATCATCTTGAGGAGTGCTGATGTGACATGATCGCACGATAAAAAGCGGAACCAAAAATGTCTTCATACTACTCTCAGTACTTCCCACAGAGCGAGCTTCAGCACTTCAGCTACGGTAAGATTTTGAAGCGTTTTTACCGATTTAGTGGCTTAACGATCAAAAGTGTCGTTCTACTTTGGTTAACCCGAGTATCCCTGCCTGTCGTCGGATCTGCATCCAGCCGGAGTTTAGATACCAAGCATCCGTATCCAGGTGTTACACAAATTTACTGGCAGTGCCCGTTCATGCCAATATCGATTGTTATCAGACCTGTGTCAGCCCGTAAGGCACCGTGTCACCAGAACCCCGTTCTAGGCAGGGGGAAGCCTTCAATAAAGGTTGCTCTTTTTGCTTAAATCGATTTTACGGTGATCCCATTTGGGATCCAATATCAGTTCATCCGCCTCCTTCGCTGATCCTAGACGTCCTTGGGTGGGTTTCCGTTGCACCCTTATTTTTTTTTATCGGGGTGTTGAAACTTTCTCACCTGTTTCCTGTCACGTTCCTCCGTCTTGCGCTCGTCCTTGCGGATTACGATCGATAATAGCAATCATCAGTATTCAGTGCCTAAACCCTCCGAAAATCCCGCCGGACCGGTATAGGGCTTGTTTGCCTCTGACAGTACTTCAAATTCGGTTGCCAAATGGAACGATGCGGACCGGACTGTTGACGCAACTCAATATTACGATCATAGTGCGTTCCACAATACACCGTGTAGACATTATGCTCGATGGCAGAGGAGTGACTGCAGCACCTGTGTTAATGGACCCTCTCCCTAGATCTAAGTTGACCCTGTAGACGCAGCATGCTGCACATCGAACAACTGTGCAGTACGGTTCTCATTCCACGCTTCCTTACCATATTCTCATCCCCCCCGTAGGCAAGATTCCGGGATAACTATACAAATTCCTCGTGGTGGACGTCGGCCTCTCTGTCCACAGCCCTGGAACGGCGATGACGGCAACCTTCGATGCATCCCCAACCCCGCAGTACTATATCCCTCGTGCCGTCTTGAACATACCGTGCGGTATACACGGGGCTATGATGACAGTGTTGGATTGTAGTGGTATGGCTCATTGACGTTAATCAGGCGGCAGTTTCTTCGACTGGTCGTTCGAGCCCATCTTCGAGTTCGAGCCCAAAAGAAGGTCTTATACCTTCCCCGTCGACACCATCTTCAGTGCCATCCAGTTCGCAACCAAGTTCAACAGGAACTCAGGAAACTGCCTCTATGACCTTCATTGCATCATTGGGGGGTTTCGAGAGGTGATAGTACACCATTCAGTACCTTATCCACAACGCCAGAGAGATGAGAATTCGGTATAATTTCCACCGATTGTAACAACAACCTAACCCGAGGCCAACAAGCACAAACACAAACCTGTTACGCCACAAGCACCGCCGTCATATGCCGATGTGCTTAGTCGTCCCATAAATATCTCGGCTTGAATTTCGGCTTGAACCTTGTCGTCGTCGTCTGCCATGGCTGGTGTTCGCCATCTCAGACAGGGCATTGGCGTACTTCAGAGGGTCTCTCAGACACGCTCGTTCTTATCCCGCATCCTCGCCCATCTTGTTCCTCCCCGTCAACTTCCTCAGCCATCCCACACCCCTCCTCTTCATTTTCATTCACAGTCCATCCACACCCGCTTCTCTCTTCCGGTACAGCATGCCCTTTCAAGACCCTTCTCGGCACCTCGCCTCCCAAAGCCACCCACCATCCCACGAAACGTCACGCATGTTGGCCTAGGCACAGCCCGTGCCTTTCACTCGGGACGGCCTATCTTCCAGAACATGGTCGACAACGTCCCCATTGCCACCAGGGCTCTGTGGGAAGCCGAGTGGGATGTCAAGATGAAGAAGAAAGCGGCCCGCAGATTGCGTCGCTCCTCCAAGGACAAGGCAGTCAAAAGCTCTCACCAGATGCTCAGGCCTAATACAACCACCGAGTCTTGGCATTACAACCAATCCGAGTTTGACGTCTACTTCCCCGTCAAACCCGTTTCTGCCGTTACCACTCATCTGCTCGTACCACTTGCACCTACCCCATCCGCACGTCTCCCGTTGTCGACTCGCTCAGATGGTCTCGGCTCACATCCCCTCCTCCCCGTTCCCGATTTAGCGCATATCCACTCTACACACCGGTTGCATTCCCTCAGGGTCTCAACCCTGTTCGCCAGACTTGACTCTGCGAATGTCTGGGATGATCCCGGCGTTAATGTGGATGCGTACGCCTTTGGTCCGCGTCATGATGCAGGGGAGAAACAGTGCACCATTCTGCGTGTCAGCTTCAAGGGCTGGAGTGCCCCTCGTGTCCGTGCCATCCTCGGTGACCCATCAGAGGAATGGTACACTCTCCAGGAAACCAAACTAGATGGCATGCCCATCCCGCCTTCCCTCCCCGATTCACATCAGGATGCATACAGTACCGTGCACCCCCAGTCGCACTCATTCGAGAGCATCGAGCTCAGTTCGTGTCAGACTTCGGAGGTTGGACCGGACGATCATGACGATGGCTTGTCTCCCCTCCCCGCACGGGCCAGTGCAAGCGCACAGCATGATCTTGTTCTACCCACGCTCGACTTTTCCTCTGCGTTTTCAGACACCGCAGCCAGCTTCGCGGTCCCTCCACAGCCAGTGATGTTTTTGTGCACTGCCTCAGAACTGGCGCGTGACGGGGGGCCAGCTTCAACAATCATGGCTTCTGTGACAGACGTTTCATGGGAGCCCCTCGGCCTAAGTTCGTCCTTTTTGAAACATGTCGAGGAAAATCGCCGAGGTGACGCTGTAGAGGAGTTGTAGAAATTTTTGATACGCTTTTCTCCTTTCCCTACCACTTGTATCGAGTATACTTAAATCGTTGTTTGGTAGGCGAATCTCAACTTGACACGTTGCTCAGATGTTCGGTTGTGATTGAATGGCCGATAATCGCAGTTGCTGTGCTACACACAAAATAGCATGACAGTGACAATGTCCATCTTACGACAACCTCACCGCCGTGTGATTTTAGATGGGAAACAGGGCTCCTGTTTCGACACCGTTCCTTTCACCCTGGTTGATTCCAGGAAACCAGTCATGGTGTGCATGCAGTATATCCTTCCTCTACTCTTCGCCACAGTCGTCTTGGCGGATTATTACATCGACAATGCCAACACCTCCGTTATATATTCCATGGCACCTGGTACTCAGTCAGGCCAAACAGGCTGGCAGACTTTCTCAACTAGTACCCAGTCCCTCGAACTGAGTATCACAAACTCCACGGGCAACTACACAATCCTTCTCGACGCCTCACATTGTTATGATCAAAATTAGTGCGTTCGAGTCTTTATGTTCGAGCCTAGCCTTGTCTGACTGACTACCTGCGTTGGTAGCGCCCGTATGCAGTTTCTCATGTTACATGTACAATGTTGATCCTTTTCTCCTAGTTGGAGTATGTGGTGTGGGCGATAATTGTTTTGTCAGCATACCCTTTACAGGTATGCATGCAACCCCCCAGCCCGCCTGAACCATGTTCCTATATCGTCATTGTCTACTCCAGGTTCTGGTATCGCGATGTACGTCTTTAGCGCTGGTGCGTCCGGCATGACAGCCAGTTTTTCGATCGATGACGGCTCAGCTGTAACCAACTCGACCGGTGCACCCCCGGGTCCAACCTTTCAGGTGTCAAACGTGTCCTTGTATAACATACAAGGTCTTACGAGTGGAAACCACACCATGAAGATGACCATGTTGGACTGGAATGGGGCCCCTACTTCAATGAAATTTGACTATGCATATGTCAACGAGTCGTTGGTGGAAGCTCCAGCGACGACTTCATCAACCTCTTCCATGACATCTACCTCCGTATCTCAGACGCCCAGTCAGACATCCACCGCCTCCACCTCCAACAAGTCAGAACATTTGCTCTTCTTGGCGGACGTCAACTGACTTTTTTTCCCTTCAGAATTAATATTGGAGCTGTTGTCGGGGGTGCGCTAGGAGGTGTGATCGCCATCGCGAGTGCCGTGATTGCCCTTTGCTATTTCCGCAAACGCAAAGCACGGCATCAGGACATCCCCTCTGTGGAATCTACATTCCAAGTGAACCCGTTCACATCAGATTATCGAGCGAGTCCCCCACCACTGCTCTTCACTCGTCCTCCAGAAACGAACAAGTCCGTTCCACCACCTGCCCGTTCCGCGGATCTCCGCGACGCGCTCGCGACTGGGTTCCATTATTCTCCCGACGCGAACGGCAGTCTCCAGCTAGGAACAAGCCCGGCCGCTCTTCAACCGATCCGCTATACGCCGTCGGACAACCCCGAGAGTGACCCGCGCATGGCCGCCTCGAGCGGGCCGTTCTCAGACCCCCAAAGTGTCCTGACGGAGGACCAGCTTGACGTGATTGACCGGCTGCGGTCGGACAAGGTCCCCGCAGAGACGATCGCTCGGGTGATTGAGGAATTTGTAACGTCGCGTCTCTCGCCTGACGAGTCGGGCTGGCGCTCGGAGGGAAGTATCTTTAGTGCTCTGCCACCGCCAAGTTACCAGACGCGAGAGCATTGAGTCGTTGGCATAGAATCATATTTATGCATATAGCTGCCTTTGCTTTCGATTTCGATTTGACCTATACCATAGGTGACGAGTTTGACATCGTCATTCATTAGCCCATTCTTGGGGGACTTGGTTAAGTAGCGTCGATTAAGTAGCGTCGACCTTTCTTAACTTTATCGCAGAGGGTATCCCATAAATGTAAAGTAGCATCATAAACACAGATATCAATTATGTCGATCACCAATTATATCGATCCACTCTCAGTGCCAGTTACGAGATCATAGCTCGGTGGTGCGGTTGTCACCGAGCTGGACCTCGCTAGCCGCGTCTCTCTCTCCCATTCTCGAATCCCTGCATGCCGATCAGCAAGCATCCGTTCCATCACACGAGCGATAGCTGCCGCTGGAACGTTATTGTGATGTAGAACGTTGATAAAGTCTGCTTGTTCGTCCGTCAACGTTGGCGATGTATCCTGGCGCGGGGCCGATGGTAATTGGCCCGTGTGAAACTGCGGGGATGACGTGTTCGCCATGCCATTTGATGGCGTTGGACCTGCCTTGCGATCACCTGTATCTGGAGAATTGATGTTCCCACTGGAGGTAGCCATGAATGGGGTCAGAACGTCCTGGCCCATGTTGTTTGAACTTGACGGACGCAGCCCCCGGGGCGAGGCGAGACGGTTGGGAGCGAGGGACGTATCAGGGGACAACTGCGCGCTGCCTGAGAGGGTACTTCCTGCATTGTTGCTCGATCGTAGGGTGTATCCACCATCGGGGTCGTAAGTTTGGGCTGAATTATAGTAAAGAGATTATAAGCGGAGAGAGGGTTGAAAAGTGGGGATGGGCTACCAGAGTGAAGGTCGACCATCTCTGGACTACGCCGGCGACGCCGTGGCATCCAGAATAACGCGAAAACAGCAATCGCAATCACGATAACACCAGCGATCACGCCGCCAACGATAGCGCCTATATCGGTGCTGCACAGGTCCATGGTGGGTATTAATTTTAGCGTGGTAAAAGATGATCGACATACTGTGATGTCGAAGAAGTAACAGGCGTTGATGTGGACGCGGCTGTGCTTGTCGTGCTTGTCGCCGAGGTTGTCACCGTGGAATTGGAAACGAACGACTCATTGACGTATGCATAGTCGAACATCATACCACTATAAGACCCAGAAAGGTCGTTGATAAGCAGCTCGAGAGTGTGACTTCCGGATGGTAGTTGCTGTACGTTGAACATGGATACGTTGGCGATTTCATAAGCGGGTGCGGGAGCGGCAGCAAGTACTTTTGTTCGAGTATAGTCACCGTCGATGGTGATGCTGGCGTTGATGCCTACGGGGCCAGCCTGGTAGACGAAGACGGTGATCCCAGACCCTGAGGATGCATAAGCCACAGAAGAGTATAGGGAGAGTACTCTCACCCGTAAAAGGGACGGTGAGCAAGCAGCTGTCGGTATCAAAACATGCTGCATCTACCTAAGCGTCAAAACAGAGTGTTGAAGTGAGTGGTTGTCCGAGCTCACATCGACTGCAGAGTGAGTTGTGAAATGGACATACTTGGAGAAAAAGGACGGGAGCATACTAGGTATGATTCCAACAGACATAAGCATCGATAACCTGATATGTGCCGTTCGGGAGCAAGAGCTCAAGTGTTTCGCCGCCAATGGCATATGGAGCCCAAGCAGCTTTTGGCCCAGAGGAGTAAGTGAGTGTGGTGTTCGTATCGTCGATGTAATAGTCAGCCCAAACGGAGGATAGAAGAGCGAAAATGAAGGGCGAGTTCCTTGCCCTTAGAAGGCGGAACATGAGAGAAATTCAGAAGGGGTGGCATGACGGTTCGATGAATTAATCGGCAAAAATGCACCGCTTTACGACACTCTTAAAAGCAAAACACCTCGTGTTTGCTTGCGAGCCGAGCCACTGGAACAGCTGATGGCGGGACAAAGGTGCATCCAGTCAGCCTAGCCTCGAGCCCCGGTCGTTGTAAAGGCTGTCCCAAGGATATCTGCGAAAACAATACCTTCCAAATTTGGGCAAATTTGGGAAGGTTTGAAAGAAAGAATTTGAAGGAGGGACATGTGGCGGTGCAGTCGAAGCATTGCATTGCCTTGCACATGCATGACCACATGACTTCGTCAAGCGGAAGATATTTGCTGCCACTCGACGTCGACGGATCGCCAGACGGACGGTCGCCTTCAATGTCGCACTGGGCAGCGCTGCGATTCAACAAACATGGACACAGCTCATTCATACTCCTCGCCGTCGCTCTCCTCACCGGCCTGCTCGGTGGATATATGCTCGCTAGCCCCGCACGCAAGACGGAGCACTGCCCCTTTCCTTTCGGCACCCTTGGCCCCTCATTTGATCACGGTTACCCCAACTCGAACAGTAACAGTCATTCATACCAGTCCGTCGAGGGGTCGCTGCTGGCCAGCGACGATCTCGACCTCGAAACACTCAGCTCCATGGTCACAGGCACAAGAGGGTACTACGCCCGAGACTATAGCATGAATCTAGGATGGAACAACGTCGGCTATCCCACTTTTCATTGCTTTTTTGCACTTACCTACCTCTAGATGCGCTACATCATCGAGACAGCTCTCTACCATGGTTCGCTACTTAACCGCACTGTCATAATACCATCGTATATATACGCTCGCTCTTGTGAATTCGAAAAGTGAGTGTATGTCCTTTTTCTTAAATGCGCACTCAATAGCCACAAAGTGCGGTTTGCGCATCATACGCGTCAATGGTTAACCGTGGCGACGCAATCAACTCAGACGAATGGCGACAACTTCCGGAAGACGAACAAATGGGATGGAGAGTGCCTATATCCGTCATGCTCAATCTCACCCACCTTCGGCGCTTCCAGCCAGTCGTCACCGTCGCCGAGTTCCTCCGCCTACACAATCTTTCGCCAGACCTCGAACTCAGCAACGGACACTGGGACATTTATAGATATCATCAGAATCCGAGTATATATGATACTCATCCTCCTAGTTTGCACGTCATTGAAAATGGCTGGTACGACCCCGAAGGTTTAAACCGCGTTGATGTACTGCCAGAGGGAATGAAATCGCATGGTCAATGGGACCCACTTCTTGGAGATCCCAGAAAGGAGCAGCTGGGCGGTTGGCCATCCCCAATTAAAACAGACGCATACATTTCCCTGGAAGAGTCACTCTCAGGGAGACAACACGTTTTGAACTTCGACGTAGCTCGCTCGATACTCCAACGCAAAGGAGTTCGTGGCATTGGCTCAGACGATGACCTTGGCCAGTTCTTGAGAAAAAATGGTTGGGAAGTCTTGTACACGTTCGATGGAGCGTAAGTACAGCATTTTGATTGTACTGCCAGTTCACAATCCCAAATCTAGTCTTGGTATGGATTATGTCAAGAACGTCGTAAATCCAATCAAGCAAGTTGCACCCCGTGACTCGATTCGTGGGTTCGTGGACGACTACTATCATCTTACCGCGGACGTTCTTCTGCTCACAGGTGAAATTCATTACGAGCGAAAGCCGGTAGGTCATAAGTGGCATTCCGTGCATGTGTGAAGTTTATTCTCCCAAAGGCTGGCCTGCGATTCACCTCCACACCCGCGAGGGATGCTTTTGCAAGACTCGTGTTGTATGAGATGCGCCACACTGACAGCGTCATGGAGCTATCCGCAACGATGGCTCGACGAATGCAGGAGCGTGTCGATGGACGGATGTGGATGGCCGCCCATATGCGCCGTGGTGACTGTGAGTTTTGTCTAGACCCCAAGCTGGTCGAGCGTATCTGATCTCCATACTACAGTCGTGCGCTATAAATGGGCAATGCAAGCAGATTTCGGGGATCATTTTCGACGGATCAGAGATCACTTGGACAAAGGCAGAGACATCCTCCGTTCCATCACCCCTGAATCTCTAGATGTCTATGCCGTCCCTGACGCTGAAATCGATCCCGGGTATATGCAACACCATCCACCGAGCAAGGGCGACTTGTAAGTGGCCGTGTGACATCACACCCCATCTCATCCCGAAACTACAGGATCTACATCGCTACTGATGAACGAGATCCGGGAAACCTTGCCTACCTACGTGACCATGGTGTGATCCGGGCTCCCGATCTCATCACGATTGAAGACCGCCGACGCTTTGGCTGGCCGCTATTGATTACAGACGTGCTCGGTGTTGTTGAGCAAGACTTGCTGGCACGAGCGACCTTTTTCTATGCACATGCGCTCAGTTCCGTGGCTGGTGGTGTTGTCAACATCCGCGCCGCAAACGGCGCAGACCCGCGAACTGCACAAGTTGATTGAGTATTTTCGTAGTGTATCTATCATATAGCGTAAACCTTGCTTGAAATAATTTATGAGACTGGCGCTGCCGCTGCACCTTGATGCAAATTCTTCACTAGACAATCGCACTCCTAGGATTTCTCAACGTTTTTTCGGTGACCAGAGTATCCTGGGTCATGTGTCAAGGTCCCTCTTCTCTAGTCTAGTCTTCTCACGTCCTCGCACAACTAACACAACCCCAGAAATGCACAGCAGTGGATAAATAAGTTTTCCAAGGTCTGATCCAGATCCGATATCCATCCCCGTACCACCGTTCTCGTTTGTGAGCTAGTACGAGGAAATATCTACCAACCCGTTGGGTCATATACACGGTGACCTGTTCTTTATTCCCTCGGTTTATTGCCCACTGGTACTGCCCAGAGTGGATTGAGTCATTCATGACCTCTAGGCGACAACCGGGTTCAAAAGATACCGTCAGTCGGCATGAGTCTGCACTGCGTACGTATGCAATGAGAAATTCTACCTTCACTTCTTTCAACCAATTCATGTATTCACGTAGTATCTCGTCGGCTCACCCGATCGTGTACGGTCGAATACATTGTTTGGTTTGGAGGACGCCCCGATAGTGCTTGTCCCCGATTTCCCGAACCTAGACATTGTGGACACGCGGTTTTGCGCAAAGATGGTTGTATATTGTTTTATACAGGCATCCATTCTCTCTCTGTTGTGAGTCTTCGATTTGATACATTCATCTTACGATGGGACGTGCCGCGCTCGCTAGATACTAGTGACCGGCGATATTTTGTCGCGACACCGACGTAGCTCCCGCTAGCTCTAGTAGATTTGACCGGGTCAACCCGACGAAGAATGTTGTCGTAGTCTTCTTTCACTGAATCGACGGCTTTCAAGGTTCGACGATAATCGAATGCAATCGAATGCATACACAGCACATTGACGGTCATAACTTTGTACTTACAACTCAATCGGCCGACGTGATACCTCTGGTTCTACAGCAATCAACATGCATCCAGTCCCATAAAAATAGTCCAATTCTGCTTCGTTACCGAATGTTATCACTGCGTTTCTGATCTCCACAGAAGACCTCATCGGTGTGATCTCCAACACTTGCGTGACTGGCACCTTGAAGAACTTGCGCCAAACGTCTTGGGGAAGTTCGTCGAGATCGAAGTTAGACGATTGTTCGACAAAATAGACGCCTTCGACTTGTTCATGATTCAGCCCTTCAAGCGTGTCTAGGACGTAGTCATAATAGGACAATTCAGTGCCCAACCTGTCGTCTATGTCAAGCTCCTCTGTGGTAAGGAGATTTAACCCAACGCTGCAGATATCACGATAGAGTAGCCTGATAAAATATTTCAGGCCCAGGGAGTCGCACGCATCTGCAAGGGCACGGTCCGATCCTTTGAGCTGGGCCAGCAGGGGTTCAACCAGATTAGATCCTGCATGAACATACTCGTGGACGAGACCGAACCCGAGATACCCTCCACCAGGCAGTTTAGACGTGTCATTCACCAGCTCGACGAGCGCCTGCCTAAGCTTAAGATGAAAGGGTGTAGGAATGGACGAGATCGTGGGGTTCACGGGCTCGTGGTAGAGATTGTAGGTGAGCGTAACGCGATATCCGGAAGAGATAGGCAAGACCTCGTGTTCAATGTCGCCATAGAAGGCGATGAAGCAGACCGAGGGCTCAGTGGCGTTCGCAAACTTGTCCTTGAAATCGATGGTCCACTCCTTCTTTGATTGACGAAGCACAAATTCGCCCCCCTCGTGGACGGTAGGAAGGATGACGACCAAGGATCCAAACATATTCTGACCCCGCGGCGTGTCTTTGTGGGCCTTGAAGAAATCACCCTTTCCTGAGAAACAGAAGATGAAATCAGCTTGCAAGCTGGTGACGGGGACACCGACCGTAGACGTTCAACTTGTACAGTTCCATTTCCATCGTTGCATGGCCCTGTGTAAGTAGGGCCTTCGATACCTGTGCATGGATGCCGAGACTGCGCGGGTCTAGGAGCGTCGAGAATGAAGAGAGATCCATCTTGCCCGCTTTGCGATACGATTCGTCAAATAAGTTTTCCCCATTGCGGCCAAACTCTGCGGGCTTGCAAGCACTATACAACGCTTCCAGGTCATCTGAAGCTGCGTTGAGAAAGTTGATGCGACTGTGTACTGGTTAGGGGCCATTTCAACTTTGCAGGGTAGCTCGCTTGGCTCACCGATGGATTTCGCCAGGGACGGTGTAGTAAAGAAGACGTTGATGCTCTGGTACGATACATATTCCTGTGTCGAACGGGTCGCGGTCTTGCAGTGCAGCAACCAATGCAACCACTTTGGGGTCTGAGAAATGCTTTGGTCGGGTTCCATAGAACATGGTAGCTTTGATCCACAAAGTTAAGGTTAACGACGCGACAATTTTTGTTGTCTTTCGTCGTCATGTTCGCGTTCGCTCAGCCAAAATTCCCAACAGAACTCATTCTTCAGTTTTTATGCCATTCTGATCCTCGCGATATTATCAGATGGCGGGCGGTAAGTCAACCAGATCTTACTCATAGCTGTACTGAGATACACATACACTTCTTTGGATAGGTTTCAAAGAAGTTCGATGCCATCATCCATGATGTGGCACTTTGGAGAGCCTTGTACAAGAGCGCTCCATTCCCACTCCCGTCTGGTCCATTCGCTACCCAATCTAGCGAGTCTCTCCAGCGGACACTTGTCAAGGCCACGCGACTCGCAGAGTCATGGACGGCACAGCCCATACGCGTGCTCTCGAGCATTTGCGTTGACACCGTCGATCCAGAGCACCTCAGATATTCCGCAGTCAAGTTTGTCTTCGGACGATGGGTCATCGTGCACCAAAATCAGCAATTCGTACTGCATGACGTCGATCTTGGCACCAAGAGGTGCACATCGCAGATTCTCTGGGAGGGAGGACCCAGAGTTACCGGCTGGGATGCTCGACCAATGGTATCCCCCGAAGGACAGTTCATGGTGTATATCCTGGTGCAATTCATACTGTCCCTCCGATCGCCAAACTGGTGTGTTTATCTTTCATTATAAATGCGGTCTTCCAGGAAGATATTCACGAACTCTTGTACAGGAAGCTACTGAAATTCCGGTTGGATTACAACTCTGGTGCGCTGTGTGACTCGGTCGTCTTTGACCCTCCCGACGATAGGAACAACGAGCATACACCATGTCTACAGGCTGGGAATTCACGATTTATCTTTATTCCGACTAACCAAGAACAATTGGTGTTCGATACGCGAACCGATATGTTCTATGCAATCCCACTTTTGATTCCGGTATGCGGTGACTTACACGAGTGTTACCGGACATAATTAATTTGGAATTACTAGGTCCGAAATCCTTGCTCTCTTTTAGATTGGGTAGTATTCACCGACACATATCTCCTCTTTCTCTCCCATAATCCCCATTCGACCAACGTCCATATTTTCACGCTCCCCCCTAATACCCCTGTCCACCAAGGGCTGCTTATCCTTCATCATACTCATACTCATATCATTTATAATCCTTTTCAAGAGGTCAAGTTCATGAAGCCCACCGTCAACCTCACTACTGGAGAAACTAACATACGGTTTTTCAATCACCAGGCCCAACGTGCCGGGCTCGAACTTGAATACGTGGAAGTGACAATCCCGAAGCGTTCCATTGGCACGGTCTTACCACTCAAAGATAAAGTGGGCTATATCAGTCTCCCCAAAGAAAGAGTGTGGCTGAGCCGCTATGTTGAGCACTACCAGTACATCGACATATCTGACGACGGACATATCAGGGGCTTCTTCAGGGGGTTGAAACGAAGCGGAAGACCAATGCCCTGGGAGTTTGATGGGATTCAATACCAGCACATCATGAAATTTGCCATCGACACGACACAGAATCCATGGGCCATTGCCTGTAGTCGGATCGCACCTTCTGAATGGGACAACTGGTCACGGGGTTACGATACGGGTGGCAAAAATGTCCAGTTCGACGCACTCAGGGGGACACTATGCTATTTTCAGCACTCTTCAGGCAGGATCTGTGTTGAAGAATTCGAATAGACGTTACAGGGAAATAATGAACTTGGCGTACCTTTGAGCAGCTACAAACGAATTGACCGACTTGATGTGGCAAAGGGGAAGCAGAATTTCGTTGGCAGGAACTTGGGATAAATAAGGGTCGCGTGTATAACTGGTACTGGCGCAGGGGACCTCGAATTCTGCACATTAATGCTTGACAGGTGGCGCAACTCCAAATGTACTAGTAGATGCGTATAAGTGCATATGGAAGTACGAGCATAATTCTCGAGGCGAGTAGCGCGATGGATCAATGACCTTTCTGCTCGCTTCCTTGGTCACATGCGGAGGTTACCGCTACCCGAAAATCATTTATATCTTCTGTCGCAATTCCGGTGAGCCCTTTATGTTCATGCCCATCTACGATCGGGTTTACTTTCAAGGACCAGCAGCGAACCGAATAATCTGCTGCCATTGAACTCTAATTCTTGAGCATATAAATGTTGGCGAACCTCTGTAAGATGTTCTTCGCCTTCATCGCTAATCGCATTCCTATCTGGGACTCCCGTCAAAGGTCCGCCTCAACTACAATTAGATTAGAAAAAAAGTGGGCGTGTTGACGCACAATCGGATCTAGCATGGGGTCAAGTAGGTGTACAATACATCACATAATTTTTGAGAACGTACCAATTCGAGGACGTGTGATATGAATATATGCCTTGATGATCCTATCATTATTCTTGAATGTCGCGATGCCGTTTTTTGTTTCTTGCGAAACGTGACCCGATACTGTACACGCAAGGGAGGTTATGTCGAGGTCATCAGGACATGAAGCTGTGGTAAGAACGGGTGTGGCTAGCAGAAGGGTTCTGCCAAGCGCCCTCGGTTTGAGAGCAACTTCGTCAAACGACGTAAAGGAAAGATCTCTGGGTCCAAGGGACTCCGCAGATATCATGTTTTCCAGCTTATCATCTACAAACGTGGTGCGACGAGGATTAACGCCAGTTGATGTCGGAAGAAGCCAAGGTTTGGCTCCTCGCAAATGCACTTAAACAAGGCCCGACGGAGAACCTCCCAGTCTTGCGCAGAAAATTCGACATGGCAAAGAGCCGGACGTTGCGACTCTTGAGTTCGTGGGAGATCATGGAGATATTGTTCTGAAGAGTACCTCTGGCTGCTCGGAAGGTGGCACCTACTTCGGGGACATCTGGAGAGAATTCACTCTCGACGAGACGATAAGTCTCTTTTCTTCGTTGATGTTGCCCTTCTCGTATTCAAACCAAGTTGCAGAGTACAAATCCTTTGGAGAGTCTTCGGAGAGACGGAAGTCCCAGTGTTGACTGAGACATTATATTGTCAATTTGCGACTGTCCGGTGACTGGACAGGTATTCAATTCCGAGGGGGGGAGAGGAGAGAGGGAACGCAAAAGTAGGCGGAATGGAGGAAAGAGGGATGACGCTTGGATGGACTTGGCAGAGAAAAAAATTGGCGAGGCGATGGCTTGACGTCGATCAGATTTGGTGACCTTACATGCAAGTGTATATATTTCTGAAAGTGACTGTAGTCAGAAATCTAAATATGTGGTTAGGCTAGCGATTACGATGGTACATTACATCTTTGCAAAGTACACACCGTACTGGTATGAACGCCCTGCACTCCATGGGTTGGACGATCCTTACCACCACGAGTATCTACCTTAATCACTCCACATGGCTGTTGCAAGTAATCAAGTCTAAATCAAAGCATAATCAGGTATCGCTATGATGGATCAGGGGACGTCGGGCTGGAGAGAGCGCTTTCATGCCATATGTTTTCGTTTGAAGGTCCCGCTTTCTCCATATGCTGTCGCGATTGGTCAGTCACCAAATGGAATGCTTCTGCAAGTGAGAACATACCCCTTCTGTCGTGGTCATGCTATTCTCGATCATGCCTTTGTTCGCTTTAGAACTCAGGTCCAGGTCAACAAACGGTAAAGACCATGGTGGATGCGACGTAATTTGGGACTGAGAGGTACCCCTTGGCCGCGCATTCAACCTGAGATGAGGTTCCTGACAGGGTCGATGCTACAGAATGTGAACACTCACATCGCCACTAGCACGGAAAAATGATCAACATAACTAAACTACATGTGAAAAATAAGCTTACGCAGAGTATTCGTGTAGAGCTTGCTCTTGAACATTGAAAATGGCGTCCTATTTCGTGTAAAGGTACGATACAGTGTAAACCAGGATGTGCCCACCAGTACAGGTAATCTTTCGCAACGAGATAAGACACTACCATGCCGATTTGGACAATTGTCGTTAAAATAGCTCGATTGATCATGAACAAGAATAGCGTCTTGAACGTTTCTGGCCACCTACAACCAAGCGCTGAGACAATAACAGTGTGCCAATTTCCAGCCTGCTTACCCCAAGGAATTAATTCGTGGGGGTTTCAACATATAACATAGACAAGCTGATGCAAGGAGATCGGAGATGAGTGCAGACGATTCTTCCACTATCACCAGTGACTAAAGAGCATGAATACGAGTAGATTTATGATTTTGACTGGTAATGACTTGCCTGGAACAGGGCCCTGTCAAAAGATGGAACTGCCCACACACCAATGAATATAGTTCGCACTGAAAATGCCGTGATTACTTTCTCGTAAAACACACAAGAGGAATTGCCCCACCTGTTCCTGTGACTTTAGCGGTGCTTGAGCGTAAATTTTCGGACTTTGCCGATAAAATTCAGGGTCAGGGACCCGACACTTACCGAGTGCCACAAGAGCGAATAGCATCTGTTGGTAGTATCCACGAAACGAAAATTTAGTACCATGGAAGCGAGATCAGAGTGCGAATTTACTCGCCACAAGTATCGGAGCAGTTCGTCCGAAGGGCAGAGTGTAGATGCTGCTGTTGACTGCGAAGGCATCTTCGTGATCAACAAGACGAATTTCCTGGTGCATGACGAATTTACAAACCAAGGTAGACCCGGCTTGCAAAAAATATTTGAACTCTATGCAACTTGTTAGCTGGCCGACTATCGAAGATGAACGCACATACACAGCAGTCACAAGTACTGTCAATCCACTTTCAATAGTCCACGCGCTAGCAGTTCATTTAGATTGTATCCACGCGCCATATTGAAACGGGCTCAACCAGCTTACACGGGAAAATTGGCTAGAGCCTCTACGACCCCAAAATTTACAAACTGGAAAGGAGTTAAGTCATGTAAAAGCAGTCTCCATGGGGAAACGAACAAAATAATAGTAGATTGTCTCTGCCATTAAAATGCTGGTTGCGGGATCGAGAATACTTGTTGAGGGATCAGAGATGCGCAGCAAGTGAAACTTTTCAAAATGTCCGTACAGTAAGGAAAAAACCTACGGACATCGGGTCAGTTCCTCAAGACGACTGCTAGCTAGGACGAGGCTCACTAGTGCCTTCATTGAGCGCCGATCGTCGGTTTGTCTAGTAAAGTAAAGGTATCCTTGAACGATCGAGATCCCAACGAAGCTTGCGATATGTTCAGAGTACTGGGTAGAGTTTAATGGACGATGATACTGACGAAGTAGACACGACGAAGCCTGTGTTGAGGGCCTGATTAGAATCTCGGAAAGACGAGTGATGGTCCGATAGGACACACTCACCCCAATACATGGCAGCATAGAACTGGCCGATGGGGACCAGATCCCCATTGACACTAATCGTGGCGATTGACATGACTGGCATCGTCACTAGAATTGGTATGTGGTGCTTGCCAGCTTGAACCTGGGGGAGTGCGTGTGGTTTTGCACACCGGGTTACACAGTGGCGGGGCGCGGAACACAGGGTGATCCAGGGTGAAATAGTTGGGTGTATGATGAATCAGGTATGCTTTTCAAGTTCTCGCGATTACTGAGCATCGTGCATCATGCGTCGGCAACAAAAAGTTACCAGGCCTTGACTTGGCGCCTTCAAACCGCAATGAATCGGACACGTTTCAATTGTCACAACCGTAAAACAAAGGCAGTTTTTTGTGCAGACACCGTCCAAGGCCCCAAACCCGGACCGACACCCAAGACAGGGTTATCAACTCATGGGCCTATAACGACAAAATGATGGCATTGCAGCGTTGTCACAAATGAATCCAAAAATGGGCGGCCACATAAGCGAATATATGAAACTTGGGAGACGAGGCTGGGGTACTACATCAGTGGCAGCGTTGTTGATGAAACATTGGCACAGCGTCCGCACACACCAAGCTGCAGGCCAGTACAGTACCTCACGGATTTACATTTGCAAGTGACTCCGTCGGAACCGGGATGGTTTGCTCAGGTCTAGTTTGAATCGTCGGTATCCATCCTTGTTTCTGCCGTGTGTTGCATTAGTATCAATCATCACCGAGGCCATGAGAACGAGGCAACGCATGCACACACACGCTCTATCCTTTTCTGCATAGTCTACCCACGCTCGTATTGAGTGCTCGGGGTGGGAGTGTGAATTAATTCGACCCTGGTACAACCCCATTGAGTGCTGTGGTCTATACCCAAGGATGGATATACCGCAAGTGCACGATAAAGAACATCCGTGCGACCTCCCCTTGAACTTTTCATAACAATATAAAAGGGATTCCATATCTACAGATCACATATCAAGGGCGCTAGTCGGTCAATGTTTCATTCGAATCAGGACGGAGAAGAAAGCAGCTGGCAACCGCAAAGGCCCGTTGTAGAATGGGGATGTAAATGGTCAGATGGCCGCCGCGGATTTTTTTGGCTCGCCGGTGTAATGAACCCAAATTAAGTTTAGGCTGCCTGCGCCGAAATATCTGTGAGTAGTGCTCTTTGTCATGGGGAGTCAATACGGAGCTGTCAACTGCCGAATGAAACGAGCTAACGCGTGAAATCTTGTGAGTCGTGTCAAAGACAGGAAACCATACTGCCCATAAGCTGTATCCTGGTTCCTTAGGGCTGAAAGGATGAAGCCATAGGAAGGGATGTTTGCTTGCACTGAGGCGGAGCAATTCTTCTGAATTCACACAAACAATCATGGGTTGCATCCGATACCACTCATCATCATTCTGCACAAGCCGAAACCTCAGTCTGAGTCCAAGATCTACCGTAGACGCGTCGGAAATCAATGTTGCTCACATTGCGCGTATTTGGCCAACACTGTCACTTCAGGAAACTCACCCAATTCATCGGTGCAGGGGTTAAACTGGGTTTCAATCTGAGGGATCTCCTACCATGGTTGGTTGTGGGTGATGTTGTGCTGTCACCCGAGTTGGTATTGGCCAATTTATGCGAGACCTGATGCTGGCTCGCAGACATGGGCAGCGAGGATGTATTCCCAATGGATTGTTCTCTATTTTCCGAGGAGATTTCCATATGCGCGTGCCAGTGTATATTGCCGTGGTGTATTGCGCTTGGCAAGGACGGACATGAACCACGAAATGTGACTTTGCGCGGCCCGTACAGCCACGTCTCCTGATTCAGAGAACGGGGTTACAGCTTGCTGATCAAGGAAAACGAGGAGTTAGACCTGTGTCACACTCTATGCTGAAAATACATTAATACGGATTGATTCGGCTTCACTGACAAACTCAAAGTGCTCGTACGTCTGGATATTTCAATCCCCTCGTTCATCACGTTCTTGGCGACCAGGTAGCTCAGCATCCGTCTCCACCAGGGTCTTCATATCGCGGGAACTTCCAACGGTATCAGAGAGCATGGTCAATGAACCAATGGGACCATCCTCGGTTTCCGATATCTGTTGTCTGACTTTGCCCAACAACTGCTTTGAGGCCCAGTTAAAGTATGCCGGCATCGTTGTCTCCCATGGTCTCTTTCCGGGATCCGCCAAGGGTGACTGAGTAAAAGCTGCAATGGACTCTGGTGTGAGAGGTGGAAGGGACGAAACGGCGGAGAACATGGTTTCGAGTTCGTCTGCGACTCGACCAAGCTCGGGAAGTTGAGGTGACTGAAGGAACGAGAGCTGGCTCAATCGTTTCTCACTTTTAGTGGCAAGGGCTGCAGATTTCCTAACAGAACGGGTGCACAAGCGTTTCAAGCGCCGTTGCTGTTAAACACGCGAGAAGCCTGAGTCGGGTTGCAATCTATACAAGTTAGATTTACCGTATCGATCTGTTTACGCAGCTCGTCTATCTCTGACATGAGCTCGGTTTCCCTCTCCGGAGGATAGGTCAGGTCAAGACCTTCTTGGTGGGGCACAACAATGGGCAGATCGGCGGGGATGGCAAAGATATTGCGCAAGGACCATGTTTCAAAGAAGTCAAAGGCAATGTCCGTGTGGTACTCGAGTAGCGTCTGAAATGCGACAAGTCCCTGCTCGACTTCCTGTGTGCTGTCCCAGTCTTCCTCGACTCTCTGCTCGCGATCAGTAGCCCAGCGGAAGAGAAATTCCTCTAGACCATCGACGGCATTGGTGATAGCCTCGTTGGCAAAGTTGATAATATCGTCAAGGAGAAGCTGAGGAGAAAACTGAAGGATTTCGGGGAGTAACACGGATGGTACAGTCGGTCCCTGCGCACTCATCGTAAACGAACGAGCAACCGGGTCGGCAACAGTAACAATACAAGTACACAACGCGACTCGGCTAACAAACTTCGAGCGCTGCGATGACCAACAGCGACTGGACAGTTGACTCAAGTCAAGCACTCGTGCTCTCACTGGGTGGGTGGCAGGTAAACGTTCGTCCAACAGGCTAAGGACCGACACGGTAACAGTGCGCGCACAGCAAGACAAGCAAGTTCTCGGAGATGACGAGACTTTCGAACAATTCCACCCAACATTTACTTATCCCGTGAGGCAGCCCCGAGACACTCTCCATGCCACCTGACGAAACCAAATAGATATACGGGGAGGACGAAAGGATATATGGTTACCAGGATCTTGTGATTGACGTACAGGCGTTGTTTCTCATTCTGTATGAAAATGCAACTCATGTTGGGCCTAGTTTCGTTTCGCATCTGGATCATTGGCGCAATTCCTGTCCGTTCGCCACTCAGGAAAGCTCCCTGCATCTTCGGCTGTGGATGACGTGGAAGGTGTCCTTAGTTCTTTCATTCCTCCAGGTACGCGCTGCTCTTGCCATTATGCGTGTGGTGTGAATACCTACCAAGCCGTATAGACTATGCATCAGAAGAAGAAGCATTTCTTTCTCGCGTCGAGGAAGATGCCACATCCTTTCGCCCTATGGGGAAGCGCATTTATTCATATACACGATCTCCGCCAAGCACGTCCCCAGGAGAGAGTGATGTAGAGTATGAAGTATACCATGTAAGGTCTAATCATGCGCCAGTCTGCTTGGCGGCTGAATGTTGCAGGTTACCTTTAAAGATTCTGGTTTCAAAGAATACCACAGGAGGATGCAGATATTTATATTGCTATATATCGAAGCGGGCTCGTATATTAACGAAGAGGAGGATGACTGGGAGTTTGCAGTTCTGTCTGTGATCTAGTCATTTCATCGTGCTCGAGGTTCATGATTGGTTTCTACAGGTTTGAAAAACGGAAGCGGAGGAATGGAACTGCGATATATCATTTCGTAGGGTATTCGTCACTCTACAACTTCTACTGTTTTCCGGAAAAAGTGCGGTTGCGATTGAGGTGAGTTGCCCCGCCCTCTTCGCCTTGTCACTCGTCGACTCGTCCATGGGAAGCCAATTTGTCATCCTTCCGCCGTACCAGAGGCAAGGTCACGGATGTAAGTGACCTTGAATCAAGATATTAGTATGATGTGCCAATGTCTCTCGCAGCCGAACTCTATACCGCGATCTACAATTTCGTTTTGTCACGTCCTAACGTATCTGAATTGACTGTCGAAGACCCAGCGGAGGCCTTTGAAGACTTGAGAGATCTTAATGACCTTCGAATGCTTCTTGCGAATGAACAGTTCATGGCTGAAGGCTTTGGCGCGCAAAGTGCGACAGCTTCTCATGGCGGTGGTCGGGTTCAGAAGACTAGGTCTCACCTACGGTCCGTATCAAAACGCGATCCAGCGAGTACGAAGAGCCGGGGAAAGATGGGCCCGCCTGTGGACAGGGCATGGTCTGAAAAATGGCGCAGAGATCTCAAGATCGCAGGCGTAAGAACATATATTCCCCGTTCATAGACCTCTCACTCACTCTGCCCCCAGCGACAATTTCATCGGCTCGTGGAGATGCTCCTCATGTTGCATCTTGATTCAACCAACGTGCAGAGTGTGAGAGCTTTCCGATTACAGGTCAAAGAAAGGTTATATCGCTTTAACTTTGTGAGTGAACAACTACCAGTGTGGTTTGTTGCATTCCTTGACCCCATTTAATCCCTAGGAAATCCTTGCTCAGGTGGAAAAAGAAGAACGACTCCAGAAACTTGAGGAGACCTTTCAAAGTGTCCAAGACGACTATAAACGACTGTTAGCTAGGGTCAGCTGAACGTCATTGGCCTAAAACCGGTTTTCGTAAAATTGTATGCCTGCTTCAAGTAAACGCGAGATAAAAATAGTACAATAGATATAGCGCGTAACACAGCAACAGTAGTCGATACACAGGATCTAATGTTCCAGAGAGGACGGCCGCGTCAATTCACGAAAAGCGTAGGATTCCGACAGTGTTGCCAAATCCAGCTACACCTAACGTGTCTGACACTTGGAACGCTACGACACGCGTAAATGGTAATCGGGGATAGTTTTGCTCAATCGAGCGGGCTGCTTCTGAGGAACACGATGTCGAAGGGGAATAGTGGTCATTGCACAGGGAAGATAGTGGAGAGCCTCGCAAAACTGAGGTACTTGGCTCGTAGGACCAGCACTCCCATCGGTCGAGGGCCGTACTCGTCAGCCCTGGAGAATACATCGTTGAGGTTTGACGGGAGACTGAAAGTTTATCTCCGCCTTGTGAACGAGATATGCGTCTTATACCCATAATCTTTCCTCCCATAATATCCCAACCGCCCCGCTCAGTGAAAACTTCACCAGCTTTTACCACAGTGACATCGGTCCGGATTGACGAGCGGTCAAGAGGACCGAGAGTCCGGGTCGCTTCACGCTCATCCACGGGAGCAAGCATTTCAGACGGACGACGTAGTAGTTCTTTCTCGGATGCCCTTCGAGACAATACTCCATGTCCCGAAACCGGAAACAAAGAGGCGTCTGAGTCAGACGAAATGTTCGTAGACGTGGGTCTTTTGGACGACGGAGATGAAGAAGCGACACTGCTGCTCCTTGAGCGCCGCCCAGATCCCAGAATGGCGTCAGCTTGGGGGGCACTTCCAGGACAAGAACAACGTCTTGACTGACAGGGGAAGTACGCTCTATAAAAAAACACGCCATGGCCATCAGAAACGGCAATCACCAAACTATCAACAGGAAGCTCTCCGCAGAGGCGACATGTTGACAAGTTGACAGACGAGAGCTGCAGTTGATTGATCGTTCCCTGCGCCTCGTCTATGATCAAGAGACACTCAGAAGAAGCGGCGTCCCATAATGAAATTACTCCTGCGTCTGAAGCTACGCCGACGACAGTCCGTTCGTCATCACCAAATTTGACCCGGCAAGCAGAGACCATAGCAACGCGGTCAACCGAATTCCCCGCAAGCAGGCTGCATCGGGTGTAAGTCGCTTCTAGAGCGTCGCCGGTTTCTGCAATTTCCACCGAACCATCATCAAGGGAGAAAGCAACGAGTAGGTGGCCTGTCGGTAGTACCGGTACGATACTTGCTCGAACAATAGTTGAAGATGAAGCCGGTTTGATGGGAAGCGAGGATGCATAAGGAACTAATGTCGATTGCATAACACTCCCATTCGCGTAGCATGCGAGGATAGCTGGGGGATCGGGTGTTGAGAGACTTGACCCGGCTTTCTGTTTTGGGGTGGTTGAACGTGAACGAGAAAAATAAAGTTCTGTCACTCCCGAAGTACCGTCCAAAAGTACCAATGGCTTGGAGGGTTTAGCATCTTTGCCAGTAATAGCACAAACATTGACAGTCCCCAAAGCAGTGCCAAACGCAAGGAAATCACCACTGTCGTCCAGTGTGAGGGCAGAGACTGTTTCTGTTAGGGACGGATTATACGGTCTGATAATTATCGGTTCTGTATCTGTGATGCGCCACAGGCTTATTTCGTTCTGTAGACCAACCGCAGCAATAGTACTTCCGTTTTTGCTTGTTGTTAACAGCTCGACATCCGTGGAAAATCCACGTGGTAAGGTTGAGAAAAGAACGCCGCCCCCAAGTGTGGCCTCGTTTTTGCAGGGTAACGCTTGACCGTCACGGTTGCGTTGAGCTTCTAACAATTCGGCATCCTTCAATAGGTGCAGTAGCAGCACATAAAGAGGAAGGATTGTTAATGCCATAGGAACCGGGAGGATCTTGAGGAGCCAGGAGATGATATCCAAGGTTGACGTTGAAGAACGGAGACTCTGTTGAACACTTTGACTGACGGTACCAGCTGGTTGGAAAGCGACAATGGTTGGCACTTCGATCCGCAGGTGAACTAGGGAGTGCTCTTCAGGATTGAGGACCTTCCATAACCGCAAAGATGGATCCTGAGTTTGATTCAGTGGTTGCTTGGCGAACATGGGGAAGGGTGAGGAAAAAGTGGCACTAAGGTTGGCGTCGTCATACACGCTCGGGCGAGTAAGGATATAGAGCGTAGTGGTGATCGCAAGGAGCTGACATGAAGTAAGTGATCCACCTTGAAAAGATCCGCGGAAAGCTCACGAGCAAAAGACTAATGTTTTTAATAGCACGACCGTTGAGTGTGACTTTCAGATGATAGGCAAGACGCTGCTGCCAGGGTGTGGGAGTTGACAGTGAAGTCTCTTGTGTGGTTGATGAAAATGGAGTCAAGCTAGGGTTTTGCCTGATAAGTTCATCCAGCTTCGCGTAAAGTATCAGGAACAAGGCAGCATAGATGCGAACAGGTGTACTTACCTCCAATCGTTGGATGTCAATAGAAAGTACAGCCAAGAAAAAAGTGTGGGCTAAGAACCAATGGGCAACTAGGACCACTACCGCAAACGTACAGAATTGGCTGATAGCGCCGGTAGAACACCGCGCGATGGTCCCGAGTACGGAATTGTAACCTACTACCTTGAGGGTATTGGACAATCCTGCGCGACTCAGGCCTTCCGCAATTCTTTCCTTTACAGGAAGTGTAACGGAAGTCTTCGTGACCGCGTCAACCTGCAGAAAAGTATGTCAGAGGTAGCAAAATTCAATACAGCTGGGTTTAATACCAAATTAAACATGTTCTCTGCTCCGACAAAGATGATCACAATAGGTAGTAGACTCCTGTTGTCTACAGGTGAACACACAACACTTGCAAAGAACTGTGGACATACCAGGGGACCATAGTGACTTTAAAACGCAAGAGTGAACAGACGCTGAGGCTGGTAATGGTACTCGCAGCAATCTCAAAGAGAGCCGTAAAAGTCAGTCCGATTCTAGTGTGGACTCCGCTCATACGCTTCATAGACCTTCTGACATAGACAAAAAATACCCCATACGCAACATAAACGAACGAGGATATGGACGAGAAACCTTGCTTCCTGGAAAGCCCATGATCATACTGGAGAACGTTAAGGCCGGAGGCTAACAAGAAAAAAACAGGGTTGGACCGACCTCTAAGGCGATGAGTGTCGGCTCGATCGTCTCAGTGAAGGCATCATTGCCTTGTGTGAGATTTTTCAGAATATCCAACCAGTTGTCGTGGCTAGCCTTGTTCAAACAATCAGATTCGGGAAAAACAAATGTATGCACAAGGAATTTTGCAGAGTCAATGATTGCCATGCTCCTCTCGGGAGTCCGACCTGCCAGAACCATTTGCGGCGTGATAGGAATTCCGGCAGTGGAAACATCATCGTGATTCTTGAGGGTCCCTGGGATATTCACGTCTGACAAAAGACGTGCTTGATCGTAATTCCAAAATGCCAGAGGACTGAATACGAGACAGTCATTTGTATCTGCCTCAAGACAAGGCATCCCTTGGGATCGGACACGTCCCAGTATTCGACGCTCAAGCTGTAAAGCGGAAGCTAGCGTTTGATTAGTCAAAGCACCGGCGTCGTCAGCGGTGCTGCTGTGTATCAAGATACGTTCTATTCGAAGGGTGCGGTCAGAACCGCAGCGTGCGCGGACCAGTTCATCATCCAGTATTTGAATGTTGGGTTGACCCTGCCAAAAGTTCTGGAGGTCTCCGAGGGCGTCACTACCGAAAGCGACATATTCAGCGAGAAATGAGTCGACGAGATTTGACGTGGAAGCAAGACGCGAATAGGATGTGGAGGAATAAATAGCCAAAGCGGGGTAAGACAGGGATGTGATGACCACTGCAGAGACAAGAATAAGGCGAATTTGGTGAGTTGCGCAATGACTGTGACTGTGTCAGGAAATGCAGACATGGTCAAACTAGCACGCACATTCCGAAAGACCGCAAGGACGTGTCTGCCAGTCTCCGCAACCGTTGACAGGCGATGGCGGGGGATGTAAACAAGCCTGCAGTTTGTCGTGGCATGCGCAAAACAGGCTACTGACTGTGCTCAGGTCACTGGGCGCATGCTATTATAGAGTGGCCGTTGTTCGCAAGCGTAGCCTCATAAATGGCACGAGTGCAACTGGGGGATCCGTGCATCACGTGCCTACAAGAACTTACACAAACCAAACATTCAAATCGTCGTCGTAGAGAGCAACTATTATCGTGTTCCAGCTTGTTACGTCCAGCTCAAAATACCCTCCCGCATCACCCTTATCTCTGCGAAGCCTGCGAAAGTTGTACCAGGCCTTGGAATCGCGTGCGATAGCTGTCCGCATACAGGAGAATGACAAGCCCAGCAACAAAGTCCCTGAAGAATAGTAAATCAGGGTAAACATCAATCTTAACACAAGGCAGAAAATCCGAACCAGCTTCGCACTAAAGAGCGAATGGGATAATCGATCACTTTTGGAATCCCTGTTTGAATGAGAGACGGCCATCTGTCAAAAACAATCGCCTTCGGGTCTGTCAGAGCACGAAGGCCCTCAGAGCCGCCTGAGTAGTTGCTCATGAACGCAACGCCACCCACACAAGTGCACCCACTCACCAAAGCGCCCGTAGCCGCTTGCTTTCGTCCCACCAAACGGAAGATCCTGGCTGTAGAAAAAATCTAGGTCGGTTCATAACGATCGCTTGTTGACTTACTTCAGCTGCGTATATCTATCAGGGTCATAAACCGGCAATCAACAATAGAAGCTCACGTAAAATATTCCAAAATCGTTGATGGAGACCATACCACACTGCAACTCTCGAGCAATCTCGAGACATAAGTCTTGGTGGGGTCCAAAAACACTCGCTCCAAGACCATATCTGGTACCATTGGCAATTTTGATCGCTTCTTCGATATCTTCATACCGGATAAGTAATGCAATTGGCGCGAATACTGATTCATTCATTAGCCTGTGAATTTCCTCCTGATGATAAGCTCACGTTCTGTCTGCGCAACTCTCGATTTGGGGTCAACATCACCCAGCACCGTCGCCGTGAAGTATGCGTTGCCAGCTGAAGAAGGATGTAGGTATGCCTGCCCGCCAACCTCCATCTGAGCGCCTGCTTCATGAGCTTCAAAGATGAGGCTTTCAAGTACGTCAAAACGGTCATTCGTAATCATGCATCCACAATCAACTGTATTGATGAATCCTTCCCTCGACGGTGCCAAAATAGAACCAACGCGCAGCTTCTTGGCTCGCTCTGTCAGGGTCTCGAAAAGTTCGTCATACTGCTCAGAGTGTACGATCAAGCGTTCGATACCAATGCAGTTCTGACCAGCGTTTTGGCTGAGCCGTGTTAGAAAACAATTGATCGGACATGACCAATTGAACTCACAAAATACCACGCATCCAGACACTTGCCCACTTCTGGATGTCAGTACCAGGGAGAATAATGGCCGGATCCTTTCCACCCAACTCTAATGTCACGGGGGTGAGGTGCTCTGTCGCAGCCATAGCCACCTAAAAGACGATGAACAACATCTCACGATTTTATCCAAGTCGTACTACCTTGCGTCCAATCTCTTCGGAACCAATGAACGTGATGTGTTTGATCAAAGGTGACCTGGTCAGTATCTCTGCTTTGTCGGGCCAGCAATTCATTATCTAGATACTCTCAGCATTGCTTGATGAACAGGAGAAGGTCACCAACCTGTACTATGTCAGCATCGTGACCACAGACTTCAAGTGCCTTGTGTATAGCCCCGACAAACCAGTCCGTAGACCACACAACGTGCTCGGAACATTTTAGTACAATGGCATTTCCAGCAAAGATTGATGCAATAATTGGGGACCAAGCATTGTGCAATGCTGTAGGCAACATATAAAGACACACAACTTGGTATGTGAACCCACTCACGATAATTCCAGGACACGATCGCGCAGATCACGCCTTTGGGCTCATAGACAACCTGGGACTTTTTGTAGCTGAGCAACAAATTTGAATATCTCGTCTCCGTTCGTAAAGCGCGTTCTCCGTGATTGATCAACCACTCGAGTTTTGAACAAGTCGTGATAATTTCGCCGAGGGCGGCATCAACCACTAAAAGCAAAGTGTGTAATTTCATATTTGGACTTGCAATCGAAGCGCACTCACAAGTCTTTCCAGTGTCACGGCAGGCGACTCTCGCACACGCTTCCTGGTTTTCAACAAGCCACTTGAGTAGGCTTCGCATCACCCTGCGTCGCTGAGCGAAGGTGGTTTCTGCCCAAGACACTTGTGCACCCTTCGCTCGGTGTATCTTTGCCTGGATTTCGCGTTCATTGTCCGCTATAACTGTTTTGATATGCAGCGAGTTCGCGGGGTCGTAACACGTGATGTAATCTCTGCTATCCATAAAATGATGAGGAAGGAGGTCAGGCTCGGTGAGATGCGACTTGAGGTTTGCATTGCGAATCCTCAGAGATTGCCATTGAGGGTCTGCGGCCTGAAAGCGTGTCAGACTAGTAACATAGAATTAGACGGAACCATATACTTCGGGCACATTGTGTCTGAAGGGTACCGCGCTATTATGCGCTTTCTGGTAGCGATCGAAAACTAACCAGATACCAAAGGCCGAGAACACTGTTAGAAGGTACAAGACCTCGAGTACACTAGCCTTCGGGTCGTTTTCGAGCCATAGATTGAGGGTGCGTAGTGGATGAAAGATGGCATAAAGGAATGAGAACATCACTCCCACTTACGTTCTCTGGATCAATAGAACGAAGTTGAACAGCTGAGGGCAACTTCAACACCAACTAGTGTTTAAGTAAATGCTCAAGTTGCAGACGACTACAAAAGCTCGGTCGAACGAGGTCACGTGACGCTTCCAACACAAAGTTATGATGATGGGCATGAGCAACTGAGGTGCATACAGCATTTTCACGCCTAAATTGAAGTCGGCATAAGCGCTGCAGGAGAGCTTCGTGAGAGAAACGGATACATAATTAATAGTGACGAGGAAAACAGAATACAACTTGGATACAGTACCATAAGACAACCAATCCAGTGGCTGGTAAGAGAATATCATGGACAGGACAGACTGAGAAGGAAGCATGAAAAAAAGAGAAACCGAATGCAACTAGCAAGGTGACAACAGGGCAAGGAAGAAAGGTTACGAAGTAGCTAGACGGCGATGAAACAAGGAGTACACACTTTCATCGGAAGGGAATATCAGGCGATGTGGCCCTTCTCCCTATCATGTTCAAAATGACACTCGCGAACATGACGTGAAAAGTTTTTGCGACCAAGATCCAAACCACACCCTTCCCAGTAGCACATAACTCGCTCTTTCTCGTTTTTGTTTCTAACACTATGAAACTGTTTGAGATGTCCTGGAACTTCGAGGCAAGCAACGTAAACGCCACAAATGCTGGTTGCGCCCTCATCTCGCCAGCGACAAACCTTCCCCGAGACCGAGCACGATATATCAACCTCTGCGGGTGTGGTCGATGGTAGTTGTACTGAGCTCGGCTGGGCACCAGATGGGGCACCCATTTGCTGTGTCGCGTGTTCAATACCAACTGGGCTCGGGCCCAAAGGTATCTGGCTCATATTTTCGAAGATTGCGCCTAAGTCATTATACTGGTGCGCCTGAGAAATTCAGAATCCAAGTAACAAAAGCATGTCATGTCACATACAGCAGACATCAAGCTTTGTGCGTATCCCTCCTGGGGCATGTATAATTGTGTGGCAACACCATGGATGACCTATCGCAAATTTGAAAATATTCTCGGAATGAAGGCATCCTCCCTACCCGCTCGAATTGCGCCATGTCATATTCTCCTACGCTGACCCCATGCACGGCATTCAATGGGCTGGAGGAAGGCGGAAACATAGTCGTAAAAGTGGCAAGTGCGACTGCCGAGGTATACAGGAGAAGAGGTGCCAGCTAATGGGTCATATATTATATCATTTTCCGTCTGGCCATTGGAAGTGGAGGGCACCAGCTAATTGGCTAGTGGAGGGGTACGGTTACGGAAACTTGGAGGGCCGGAGACGAACGTTCGACTCAAGGAGTCATGCTAGCAAGCAAAAAAAAATGTTGGAGGGGGATTGCTTGGAGTGCGGCCTAAGACATAGGAATTAAACCGAAATCCCATAAAACTTGCTTGCAGGAAGCGGTACTGGATCCGTACCTCGTTGGTGTAAGAACGACAAGGGGTCTGCCTTGAGAGAAAGAAAAAAAAAAGAGAATTCGGGTCACCAAACCAGCAATTATCCAGTGACTGGCACTGTCTGCTCAAGCAAAGAAAGGTGACGTTACATCGGAACAAAAATGGAGGGCAAAACGCGTATCGGTAACACAGCCAATTTACACCACTCCAGGAACTGAACTAAGAGCCACCAGGCCAAGAGAGATCCAGAAGACAGCTCCATTGGCGTTCGGCGAGCGGGAGGTGGGTTTCTCTGGTCGTTGCTAGTGGAGGGGTGCCGGCTATTTTTTTTACTAATCATAAACTCGTGATTGGACAAAGGAAAGCATACAAGTTGTTGTAATCACTTGCCGGTCCATCAGAGATACACACGCACCACCCTCGATACTCGCGAGCCTTGGAATTGTAACGACCCGAGAGTATGGATGAAACACTGAACCGGTAAAAGTGGGTCCTAAGTCTTTGAACGATCGTTTCCAATGAAAACAAAAAACATACGCATTTCCCCAGGGGCGCTATGATCCACCACGCGGCCAGCTTGTATGAGACCTAAGTCTTGCTCCACCAAACATCGGTGGTCGTGCAAGGCGAAGTCGACCTAGAACATCTCAGCCTTCCACTTGTCCGAGACGACAAAAGCCGGAACGACTCTACCACGCTTCTCGTCTGCGATCGTTGGATCACATCCAGATATGACAAGTGCGCATACACTCTCTTTCATAAATTTTGTAATAGATGTAGCTGTCAAGATTGTCCGAAACAACTGCCCAAGCTGATTCCAGTGACTCGTGCAACCGCAAGAAAGATAAACGTTCCCACAAACCGAGTGTCAGGTATGCCAGCATCACGCCAAGTGTTGTCGCGATAGGCATTTATTTCGGAGCGGAAATCCCGTTTATCTACCCGCGCTCGGTCCAATGCCAGCACATCATATGAATAGCTGGAGCCCAGACATTAGCTGTGTTCCGCAATTAAATTTACTGTCCATTCACCTAGGAAGCATGTACGAGGTAACCCAGGGGCCGGATCCGCTCGTCTAGACGGTATTTTCATGGCCAGTGCTGGCCTAAAGCCCATAATGATTCAGTGCTACTTTGCATCTGTCGCAAAAAAAAAATCCAGTGATGGGCACTGTATCCCCCGCTAGCCTGATCGTTAAAGGAATGGGCGCAATATAGCAACGTCCAACATGGTGGTATGAAGGCAAATAGACATTTGCAACCGGTGTGTCCGTTAGCCCGACTCAAAATGTCTAATGCCAGTGGTGGATTTAAACGAAGTCACTGTCCCGTTCTGTGATGGTGCTCGTGCATCCCGTTCCGAAGAAATTAACCCAAGCCTTGGCAGGTCTTTTCATCACGGAGCGGAAATGGGAACACAAATTAAATGATGCGGGTGGCAAGGCTTAATTGCAAATGATAAGGCAAGGACTTTTCCAGATTCCGTGTCATTATGGTGCTGGTTTCAAGAGCTGCATTGTTTGAATTGTCGGCAGCAATTTAACCACCGACCCTTGACAGAAGTCTTACTATATTGCTACAACTTCAGCTCGTACCGGCAGATTGAAGTTGTCCCAGACTAACTACTAGCTGCAAATAGTTCTAAGAGGGACTAGAAAAGCGTCATAAATTCTCCGAGAAGACGCCTTCTCTGAGCCCCTTGAACATACATTAGTGAGATCGCAAGTGTACGTGATGCAGTTACGCAAACGGGTATAGCAGACAGAAAAACAGGGAAAGATGCAGTGGTTTTGAGGGGGATTGTATCGGAGGAAATGTGAGGATGGGATATCATGAATGAAAAAAAAATGAATCGCAGTTTAACACAAAAAAAAAGCAGAATGTCCAGTCAAAGAAGGGTGGAGTGTATTAAACATGCACGAAACTAGCGCACACTGAAGAATACGTTCGGTATCCCAAGGAGATGCAATCAAACGAGAGGACATCATAGTGCCTCTTTGACACTATTACTACTGACAGAATCCTTTTTCCGTTTTCCGCTTGAAAAATGAGCGCTCAGTCTCTTGAAGGATGAAAGGCTTGATGACCTGGTACTGCTGTGAGCTTGTTCTCTCGGCTTTTCAACAATGGCAGTCGGAACTGCGTCATCGGGAGTCGTCGAGTTCATGACACACGAAGAGTCACCAACCAATTGAATGGTATCCACAAAACCTTCAGCGTGGGACGATGGTACGCTCGGTTCCATGACATCGGCTGTTTCCTGGATTATCGGTGCTGGCTCCGGTTCAACGGATGAACTAAGAGCCGCTTCTAAAAGAGCGGCATGTGCAAGCAAATCAGCACCTTCGCCCGCTGGCGATAAGTCGATGTCATTTTGGGAAGCTACATTGGGCGGTGTCGACGTTCGTCCTGGCAGATTGATTGTAATGGCGTTGTCATTGGCTGTTCGTCGCACACCCCGACCAGTCTCGAGATCGACGTCGACGGAGGACCGTTTCGAATCGGGTGGGGAAGGGAGGGATATAACGTCATTCACGCTCGGCAGATTGACAGGTTGAGGGGCCGGCGGTTTGGTGACCGATATGGCAGGAATATCAGGAGTGTCAGTTCTTACAAGTGTGGATGGTTCCTCACTGGCTTGTTGGCCAAACACCGGTATGGGCACGACAGCTGCGGACTCGTTTAAGTTCAAGACACCTAGACCGTGGTTGTCAGAGACCTGATATTTCCAGCAAAGTTAGCCATGGTGTTTTGCTTTGAAGAATCCTAAGGATTACCTTGTCCCTCTCCGCAGGGGAGAAAGTGTCATGCCAAAGGCCCGCCTCATACCATTTTTTGACGCTCTTGTCGGCCCATGCTTCCAATGGATTCCATCCTTTGTACGGCCCAGACATCCGTAATCCACCCACACCTCCGTCGCCTCCACCGTCTCCTTGGCCCCGACCATTTCCATCATAGAAGTAGGCCTCGTAGCCGAGTTCGTCTTCACTTCCTTCCCCGTCACTATTTCCATGTCCAAACACATAACTTTCCCCACTCTCCAGTTCGTCTGCGAAATTTGATAACCATCGCGCCCAACCTGCAGAACCATCGCCACACCAAAGGACGACTTTAGTGTCAAAATCCCGGCCAAAGACGATAACTTGTCCGAAGCTTCCACCTTCACCAGGATTGAGATCTACGCCAATGTAGTTGCCAACCTTATCGACCACGAGTGGCACCCAGCCTCTCTGCGAGTACTCTTTGCGTATCCAGCCGTCTGGTATCGACTGCATGAGGCCACGAAGTCGGGGATTGGCACCAGTTGCTGGGTCATCATCGACCTCCCTCCAGAACTTCCATTCCTCTAGGACGTCCTCAAGAGGCAGGAGTGAGAGACCGAAGAAGAGACCCTCGGAGCACCCTGCAGCAGACTCGGCTTCCTGACCGTCGACAACCAGATAAGACTCCCGGACTGCCTGTGGGAGCGCAAAACCAAGCTGCATCTCTATTTGTGCTAGATCCTGAGGAAGAATTCCATAATTAAGCGTGTCCCCTAGCTCTGGGTATTCTCGGGCGAGCCAGACTTTTATCCGATTCCATGTGACGGTCAAGGGTGGGTATG